>MU628487.1:0-101894 GCA_025688805.1 Aspergillus egyptiacus | reverse complement strand
CCATGTTTTGTGTAGAATGAACTCTCTACTCTTTCCTGTCCCAGGTGGTTGGTGACTTGGCTGTATGATTTGGAATGGTTTGTTCATCGTGGGCAGTGCATAGCAGGCAAGTTCGGGTGATTTGCATGCTGCGCTGGTATATTCTGATACTGTATATATATTATATAACTGACAAACTAACACACGCACCCGAATGACATGCTGTACAATGTAACGCATTATTCAAGGCGGTCTTTGCCTACTCCGTAGATGGATGACTGGTGTAGTAAGGCAGTGCTGACTCATCCGCGCTAAACCCCTTCGGCGGTGGACCTGGAAGCCGACCGGCCTCATGTTTACATTTTCGAGCCTCGCAATCGACTTCTCTTTGTTTCTTCTCCCGCACATCCTCTTCCCGACCATATCTTATGCCTGTATTGGCTTCTTGGGTGTATTGTATCTTGTACAGAACTTATTTTGGTCTTTTCTTTGCTGTGTGCTTTTGTCGATTTTGGTTGTTAGGGGATTTGGTACCCTGCATAATATAGCGCCATTGGCGGCAAGCCGCAAGCGTGAAATGGACGCTCTATGAATTCCACCAAACACACTCACGTATGGACTTTTTGTTATGTCTTATATATATGATTGAACCATTTTATATTGTGAAGTATGCTAAGCTAATATTTTTTTTTTTTGTCATAACAGAGCGAAGCAGCCGGCGCAACATGGAGGATATCCAACCGACCGCAAGATGGGCAAATCGCATGTTGCGTCCTTTAACGTCTATATACCACCGATTAGAGAAGCATCATGAGATTGTCACGAGTGTATTGATTTCGAAGGCGAAGGAAAGATCCGACACAGCGCTCGATGCCGAGCAGACGCGTCTGGCGGTGAATGGGGCGACCGAGGCCAGCTGCAGCTACTCCGACCACGAAGAACCGAATGACCCGGCGTGGATACCTGGGAAACTGGACAAGCGAAAGATAAGGCATAACTACTCGAGTCGAGGCCGGGGGAATGGCGCACGGAAACGCAGCCGGCTGTTGATTCGGAGTCCGGAAGCACCGAGGACGCTTCCTGGTGCGATTGAGATTGCGACGCCACTGATTACAGGCAAGATACGTGGTCCTCTGGCGGAGCCTTCTCCGTCGCTTAGGGTGCAGCTATTTCAGAATCATCTGTCCGATGTGGACGACGGGGGATCAACGAAGCATCGAAGAGCGAGTCGGGCCAACAATAGCAGTTTCAGACCATACCAGGGGTCGTGGAAGGAAATTCTGGATCAGTCCGGGGACCCGGGGCTTGTTGATATTGCACATTTATTAGACCGCATCCTTTTAAAGTTCTTGTCAAATACCCGGATACCCTCGGCGAATTCGAAGGGGCGAGGGGCTCGGTCCCTGTTGTCAATGACTGTGCGGCGTCTTCCAGAATTTATTTCCGAGGAGCAGAGAATACAGGATGAATCAGATGAAGGTTGCGAGGTGGATATGTGCGACGCCTATTTCACGGAGTTGGAAACGGCTTATGCACCCAGTGGTAACGGATGGCAACCACTCCGTGAAGCTGTACGTTCTCAAGGCATCTATTTGGTTTCGCGTATGATACAGAGGCAGTGGATTACCTCCGCAGCTTCTTGTCGCTTGATAGAGGAGTCCTTGTCCCAGGGGGAATCTGATGCCGTGGAGGCTCTCCTGACTAAATCCCTCGCTAATGTCGAGGCATACCCTTATCCTACTGCGTTCGATCCACCAAAGCCGTCCGGTATTCGAGACGACCCCGTGCACACACTTGGGACCTATTTTCTACGATCGTCCGCTTCGCGCTCCTATGTATTCGCAGAACTGACTAGACTGCTGATGCGCGGAACTCTTCCCCCAGAGTGGATGGTAACCACGAGGTGGAAAGGCTGTGTGGATTGTGCGATCAAGTCGGTTGCAGCAGAAGACCGTGACTACGCTGCCGCGCGGCAATTGATTGAAGCCGTTATTCTTTCAGCCGCTGGTCTCTCAGTTTCGGCTTCAAAATTGAACCATAGCCGGCTGGACCGCCCGGTACGTCCTCGAGAAACTAGAGCAACCACGACCCACACGTCAATCGCAACTAGAGACCAGTGTCCTTGCCCAGTTCCCATCCAAGATGCTCTGAGCAATCTTATCGCTAGCCTCATTATCGCCCTTTGTGGCATGTGCCTCGCTCGGTCGCAGGCGGCCGAAGCAGCTGAGAGGCTGGCGGGCCTGAAAACAAGAGACATGATTAACAACCTGGCCTACACCGTCCAACGAGCCGTTGGGAACAAACCTGTGGCTTCCGAAACAGAGGAAGCCTCCCTCCTTCCGTTGCGGCGAGGCTATGTGCTCTTGGCGGACTGCACGCTCCAGTGCGGCAAAAGCATAACTGCTGATATAATTTACCATGCTGAAGCTGTTTCAAAGCGGAATATTGAGTCATTCTTCCGGTCACTGGCTTCTCGACAAGAATTGGTGAGAGAGTTGGCAGGACTTGTATCCCAGGTGTTTCGCCATTCGGGGAATGCGCACGGTCGAGGCCCTACGCGTACACCTAAAGATATCCGGGAGAGAGTTTCGCAGCTCACTCGGCTAACCAGCACGACAGCGGTTTCTTTGTTTCTAGGCAAGGTCGCGGCAGAGGCCGCAATGGAGCTTGCTGAGAAAAGTCTGGACCCGGATGACCACGCCTGGGCCGTCGAGATACAAGAGCAAGCGGTTTCAATCCAGCACGACGAGAGTTTGGAGCAGTCGCCGTCATCCAACCAGCTATGCCCGAGCTTATACCGATGGGAGGATAGTATAGGCGAGTGGGTAGCAAGGACACCGGCAGTCAAACCCAGGCCGCGTGCTGCCGCTGCAAGACCACCAGCCAGAAGAAGAGGCCGGCCAGGTATTATCGCATGCTCGACAAGTAGCTCCTCAACTAGCTCGACCTGTTCTGAGAAAACCGTCTCAAGTGCGACATCCTCGGCGCCCTCCATCTCGAGGAAGCGTCCTTTTGCAGAAACAGGTTCCAGCCCCCAGCCATTCAAGAAAATTTATCAGACACGATCGGTGGAGCGGGTTGTGAGCAAAGCAAGCGATTGGGCTAGCATGGCGGACCGTCCATCATGCAAGCCTTCTGGCTCAGCTGATGCGCCGGTGGCCGCCCGCACGCGGACCGGACTTCGGGGCTCGCTGAGCTTGCAGGGAGGAATAGGGCGTCAGAGGGATGTCCTGGCAGGAGAAACTAAATCGGCGGAGCCAATCTCAAGAGTCGAAGTGGTCATCATCAACAAGAGCCTGCCAGCACCCACGGACACAGAACCGAAAGAGAATATCAGACCCATTCGACGGAGTACCCGATTTTCATCGGTCCTTCCCAGGCCGAGTTACCGGTTCCCCCAAAGAAGGAAGTCAGCACCGCCCCCAGTTACAAGGAGAAGGACAGTGATCCCGTGCTCTCAAGACGACGACAGTGACGATGAGCTTAGTTTTCTTTGACAGCTACGTTGATTGGTTTATTCTTGGCGCTTTGTTTCATGTTTTGGAGGAGTCTTGGAGATACCTTATTTGTCTGGTTCATGATACCCAAGGGTTCCTTTTGTATTATTGGTCGAGTTTGTTTACCTTAGGATCCAACTGTTTGAATACAGTTTACTCGTATATTTGCAATCGTTGCCCTGATAAAAGAGCTGTTTCGTACCCAGGCCATGTCCTGGCATCGAATAATGTGATGTATGTACGTACTAGGTAGGCAAGCAGCCACAACATCCTGATCATGGATGTTTTCACTTTTCAAGGCAAGAAGTCCTGGGCGACCCGCAGTGAGTTAATATGTCACAACCATGAACAGAGACCGGTGTTGTCAGTAGATGAAGATTGATCTATACCTCCTACAAGGTAGTGGAGCCGGCAGAAAATGGGCAGTTATGAGTATATTAATCCTTCCGAGTCGTCCTGATCGTTGTTGTCAGGTTGAAGGGTCAGGATCAACCCCGGGACCACGATAACAGATCCAAATCGATCCATACGACCAATAAACAAGCATGCATGATAGGCGCAGGATGTGCGACAGGTTCTTTTCTTCTTCTTCAGGAGTACGGAGTATGCAGCTGGGAATGGCCGAGGGGCACTCTGGTCTGAAGTTTCGAGTCGCTGGGCCCCGCCGAAAGTTGTTTCAGCCACTCACCTCCTGCATCTCATCCTCCCTTCGCCCTCAGGTCCCCTCTGATGTGCCACTTTCTACCGACGATCCTGCTGCTGATTTGCCTGTCTGGATTCCTCATGTGTGTGGAATCTGAACAAGAATCAAGATTTCAATCGATGATTCGATTCTCCGTCTCAGATTGCCGCCAAGTCACACCATGGACTGTGATCCCGCTACTGGAGCTTGGATCGAGGGGTTGGAGACTTTGAGTGGCAGAGTGTCTGGCCACCGGGGCTTTTCTCGTTTTCACGATAGTGTATTAATCTATCATTTCCCCGTCCTGCTTGGCAGGTTTTTTGCCAGCTTCTTTCTCTTTTCCTTTTCTCTGCGTTGGGCTGATAACAGGCGCTGACTTCCAGATTTTATGAAGTGACTGGTTCGCCCACTGCTCTCTGCATTCCTTTTGTTGCCCGTCAACCCTTCCGGCCGCTATCCCGACTAGTGGGCGAATTCCTCCTGACGATCAATTGGAATTCTCAGCGAGGAGAGAAAGAAGCCTCAGACAACCATCTACTCTCATTTTGAACCCTTGTATCCGACCGGGGTTATTGTTTCATGGTGCTCTGACTGTCTTATTTTTGTTGGTCAACCGCCCCAAGGTAAAGGACAACCCCAGTATCACACACAACGACGTTGTTCCTTACGAAAAGTCATCCCCGTCCTCACTCGTTTCGGACCTGGGGAGACTTTGCGGTGGTGACTGCTAAACACTCTCGTTTGGTCATATCGTTCCTTTTTTGGATACTTCGTCGCTCAGAGCTGGCCTCGTCCACAGTATCCTCGATTGCTGTACTGCACGTTTCGTTATTGTTATTATAAAACCACCACCAGCAATTGTGCTCTTAACCATGGCTTCTCTTTTTTTGACCCTGTCTCTCATTGGACATTCAATGGCAGCAAACCTCGAACGACGCCACGGGGATGGGAACCCTTTCTATTCAGCTCTCAACGATGACTACGCCCGCTACACCCTGGTTTCTTTGGCCTCCTTCGCAGGGCTTATGTTCATCTGGAAGATGTGGTTTCGCCTCGCCGGTCATATGCGACAATTGGCAAGCTTCAACAACGAGCGCCAACGCTACTTCGTGCCTGCTCATCATACCCTCGCGAAGATCAAGAAGCATATCGTCTATGCTCCGCTCTTCAGTAACAGGCACAACAGGGAATTTCAACTGTCGCGCGCCGTCAATATGGGTACCCTACCCAGTCGGTTCCACGCCTTCATTCTCATCAGCATTATCGCCATGAATGTTACCCTCTGCTTCGTCACGGTGCCTTACAAATCGGAGCCTGACTCCGTATCAGGCGTCATCCTCAGTCGATCGGGTATCATGGCCACTGTGAACCTGATTCCTCTCGTTCTCACGGCCGGTCGGAACAATCCCTTAATATCTTTGCTCCAGGTACCTTACGACACGTTCAATCTGATCCACCGCTGGCTCGGTAGGATCATCGTTTGTCAGGCGCTTGTGCATACTTTCGCCTGGGTCATTCCGAAGGCTCAGTCAAGTAAGCTGCCTTTCTAAATATCAGCGGGAATCGCGGTGACTAATTTCTAATAGTGGGTTGGGACGCTCTCCCATCAACATTTGCGAATAGCGAGTTCATCCGCACTGGCTTGATTGTAAGTTTCATTTTGTCTCAGTCTGATGGCAGTACAGTGTTGACTGACGTAGGCTACCGTTTTTTTTACGGCTCTCATGGTGCACTCCCCCTCTGCGATCCGCCATGCGTTTTATGAGACCTTCCTCCATTTACATATTCTCTTCGTCGCTTTCTCGTTTGGGTTCCTCTGGATCCACTTGGACGGACGCAATGCACAGAACTTCTTGCTCGGAGCGGTGATTCTTTGGGCTTTGGAGGTTCGTCTCTTCTTTGAAGGATTCTCGGTGACCGAGCTAACGTTAAACAGAGATTTGCACGCCTTGTCATACTCTTGTACCGCAATGTTGGACGAAAGGCTACCACTGCGCTTGTGGAGGCACTCCCTGGCGATGCTGTGAGAATTACCCTCAAGCTGTCGCGTCCGTGGACTTTCGAGCCTGGTCAGCATCTGTACCTCTACATCCCCGCCATCGGGTGGTGGATGTCTCACCCTTTTTCTGTCGGATGGAGCGACACGGAAGATATGATGGGCGAGGAGAAGAGCCTCCCAGTAAGCCAAGGAGATGCCTATGCGCCGAAGACGACCACAGTTTCCCTCCTTGTTCGCCGCCGAACCGGCTTCACCGACAAGCTTTTCCAGCGTGCCGCCAGTGCCGTCGACTGCCGGATCTCGCTGACAGCCTTTGCTGAAGGCCCTTATGGTAGCATCCACTCCATGGACTCGTACGGCTCAGTCCTTCTGTTTGCCGGAGGTGTTGGGATCACACACATGGTGCCATTCACCCGTCATCTTGTCCAGGGGTACGCCGATGGAACCGTGGCTGCACGCCGCGTCACCCTGGTCTGGATTATTCAATCCCCGGAGCATTTGGAGTGGATCCGGCCCTGGATGACCAGCATCCTGGCTATGAACCGCCGTCGTGAAGTCCTGCGAATCATGCTATTCATTACCCGGCCCCGCAACACCAAGGAGATCCAGAGCCCCAGCACGACGGTGCAGATGTTCCCTGGTCGACCCAACGTCGATACCTTGATTGGAATGGAGGTTGAGAACCAGGTTGGAGCGATGGGGGTGTGTGTTTGCGGTAACGGCAGTCTTAGCGATGACGTGCGACGTGTCTGCCGGAGACGACAAGACAAGACTCAAATCGATTTCATCGAGGAGAGTTTCACGTGGTAGACCAAGAACGTTATGGAGAGATTCTGGATAGCATTCTGGGCGGGGTTAAGCTTCAGGCTATTTTTGGGAGTTGGACTGGCCTCGGAAGATCTAACTGCTACCGACTCTCCAGACACTATTTTCGGAATTCAATACCGTAGATATTATAATCAAGCACTTTCCGAGTCCCATTGTTTATCCATAATACCCACATGTCTGTATTCTGCAGCTGACCGATTCTCGCTCGTAGCAATAATCACCGCTGGCAGCTCCTTCGGGGTTATCTGATCTCCCCGGAGCCGTCGGCTCCATCCAAGGATGGATTGAGCTTTCTGCAGCTTAGAAATCAGCATTGGTGGGGCTACACAAGACGATGGCATCATCCATACTTATTCCAGGGTTCTTATTATGCTCCGTACCACCTCAATTAATAATTATTAAGAAAATAAACTCGTAAAATGAGCGGGGTCAAGTCGCCTGCTCTTAAGCTATATAAGGGCTGCATGTCCAGCTTCTGCAGGCCCCAGTTCTACTCCCGTCAACCATTGTTTACTACTCCTCCCCCCAAGTCTTTAATTTATCATCGGCTATTCTCGTCATCTTCGTCATCATCCATCATGAGCAACCGTCCTGATATCACCCTCTACACGGCCCAGACGCCAAATGGGATTAAGATCTCCATTGCCCTGGAGGAACTGGGGTACGTAACTTACCGACTCTTACAATGTTCTAGGCCGCCGATAATGCTAACGAAGACTAAGCCTCCCCTACAAGGTCGAAAAGATCGACATTAGCAAGAACGTCCAGAAAGAACCGTACGCCCTCTCCCCTTCAGCACTCTTTTCTTAAGAAAGCGGAGAAGGAAAACTAACGAGGAACAGCTGGTTCCTCGCCATAAACCCCAACGGCCGCATCCCCGCACTCACAGATACCTTCACGGACGGCCAGAGCATCCGCCTCTTCGAATCCGGCGGTATCCTCACCTACCTGGTCGAGCAATACGACAAGGATTACAAAATCTCCTACCCGCGGGGCACGCGCGAGTACTACGAGATGATCAACTGGGTGTATTTCCAGAACGCCGGCGTGGGCCCCATGCAGGGACAGGCGAACCACTTTTCGCGCTACGCGCCCGAGCGCATCGAGTACGGAGTGAACCGGTACACGAACGAGACGCGCCGTCTGTACAGCGTGCTCGACAAGCACCTGGAGCAGTCGAAGAGCGGATTCCTGGTCGGCGATCATATCTCCATTGCGGACATTACGCACTGGGGGTGGGTTGCTGCGGCGGGTTGGGCGGGTGTTGATATTGAGGAGTTCCCGCATCTGAAGGCTTGGGAGGAGCGGCTTGCGGCGAGAGAGGGGGTGGAGAAGGGAAGGCATGTGCCGACGCCGCATACCATTAAGGAGATGATTAAGGATAAGGCGAAGGTTGAGGAGGAGGCGGCCAAGGCGAGGGAGTGGATTCAGGCGGGCATGAAGAGTGATGCGGCGAAGGCGAAATAGTTAGTATGGGGTTTTCGTCTGTGAGTTGCGTTTGATGCTGATATTGGTTTCGGTAGTTAATGAGAAGAGCTCGCAATATTAATGGTGTCTGCTGATAGTAAGACATGCTTTTGACTTCCTGCTGAGAATTTGAGGCCGCCAGAGTGGCATATTGTCAGGTGAAGCATAATCAGTAATATGCGGTCGATCGGGTTTAGAAATAACAATTTACTGCTGGAGCTTGCGAAGTTAGGTAAAAAAATGAGGACGCCTGACAATAAACGTAAATGCAATCTTAGGCAGGTAGTATCTTGAATATTAAATCGTCACTACCTTAACAACTTATGTTGAAAATCGTACCACCACTCCGGGCGGTCACTAGTCATTTCACGTGACAACGAGGATTGCCACATTCCGTGGACCTTCTTTTGTTGCAACTGAACTATTACTTTCCCGACTCGCTTCCATCAACAAATTTTACCCTCAGCATCTACTGATCGCAGGAAAGATGTCGTGGCGCAACCAAGGAATTACAGGCTCCAACAATATCCCTCTAGGAAAGAGGCGGTTTGGTGGGGAGGAAGAGGACAGTCGCACTGCGACTCCTGCGTCTGCCGTTGGGGATCAGCGTGGTAGAAGTCCTGTTCGAGGTATGTCTGCATCCATGTAATCTCATATTATTTTATATCGTTATTCCTAACAATAACTTGCAGCCGACCCTCCAGCTGATGGCATCAAGCGACGCAAGAAGCGTAACCGTTGGGGCGATGCTCAGGAGAACAAGGCCGCCGGTCTCATGGGCTTGCCCACCATGATCATGGCCAACTTCACCACCGAGCAGCTCGAGGCTTATACTCTTCATTTGCGTATTGAGGAGATCAGCCAGAAGCTAAGGATCAACGATGTGGTCCCCGCGGATGGCGACAGGTTCGTCCGCCCCCCCCCTTCCCCTTCTTTCCCTTTTGTAGTCCTTCCAGATCCTAACATCTTTCGCTGCAGGTCCCCGTCTCCCCCGCCGCAGTACGATAACTTCGGTAGACGTGTTAACACTAGAGAATACCGCTACCGCAAGCGCCTTGAGGATGAGCGCCATAAACTAGTGGAAAAGGCGATCAAGACCATTCCTAACTATCACCCGCCATCTGACTACAGACGTCCCACTAAGACCCAAGAGAAGGTCTACGTGCCAGTGAATGACTATCCAGAGATTAACTTCAGTATGATAACTAACCCTCTAACTCCTAACCGTTTCTGCACTCATTTCTGCTCGAGTCGGGCTCAGATGAAGACATCGCTATCCCAGCGATGCTTTTTCGGCTCGCTTCTTGCTAACCCTTGCTTTGTTGCTTGATGTTGCACATGCTTTACCCCAAGAAATCTCCAGGGAAAACAAACCGAACTAACACTTAGCTCTTGCTACCTTTCAAAGTTGGCTTACTTATAGGACCCCGTGGAAACACCCTGAAGAAGATGGAGACCGAGTCCGGTGCTAAGATTGCCATCCGTGGCAAAGGCTCCGTCAAGGAAGGAAAAGGCCGATCTGACGCCGCTCACGCTAGCAATCAGGAAGAAGATCTCCATTGTTTGATCATGGCAGATACTGAAGAGAAGGTTAACAAAGCAAAGAAGCTTGTGCACAACGTCATTGAAACGGTAAGCGTCCCCTGTCCTTGTATGAAAAGCCTTGACTAACTTTGAATAGGCTGCCTCTATCCCAGAAGGCCAAAACGAGCTCAAGAGGAACCAGCTCCGAGAGCTGGCTGCGCTCAACGGTACACTTCGTGATGATGAGAACCAGGCTTGCCAGAACTGTAAGTACACAACATGTCTCCTTCCCGTCTATCCTATTAGTTACTAATATGAGTAGGCGGTCAAATCGGTCACCGCAAGTACGACTGTCCCGAGCAGCGCAACTTCACTGCCAATATCATCTGTCGAGTCTGTGGCAACGCCGGACATATGGCTCGTGATTGCCCTGACCGCCAGAGAGGTAGCGATTGGCGCAATGGTGGTGGCTTTGGTGGCCGTAGGGCTATTGGCGGCGGTGATGCTGTCGACCGGGAGATGGAGGTACGTTCATATTCCAAGCTTCTCATGCTTTACTATTCAAGCTATACTAACACCTGATAGCAACTTATGAACGAATTGTCTGGCGGTGCTCCTGGACCAGATGGTATGCCGCCTCGGCGTATCGAAGCTGGCCCCGGTCAAGGTTATGATGATGGCGATGTCAAACCCTGGGAGCGTCCCCCGCCTGCAAGCGATGTGGCACCCTGGCAACAACGCGGCCGCGACAGCCGCCGCGACGACTATGGATCCCGCGACAATGGCGGAGCTGCCCCATGGGCTTCTCATGGCCGTGGCGGTAACGACTACGGATATGGAGCCTCCGGTTACGGTGCTCCTGGAGCTGCAGCTCCCTGGCAACAGCCTGCACCACCGGCACCTGGACAGGCCCCTTACGGTTATGGAGGCTATCCCGCGTATCCGCCACCTGCACCTGGTATGGCCGCTCCCGGCGCTCCTCCCGGCATGGGTGCACCTCCACCTCCACCTGGCATGCCGTCGATGTATTATGGCGCCAGTGGTAGCCCTCCCCCGCCTCCTCCTGGCGAGGGACCTCCGCCTCCGGTTCGTACCTCTCATGGCATAGTCGACAGTAACAGAAACTGACCTATTGACAGCCCCCGAGTGATCTACCTCCGCCACCCCCGCCCCCTGGCGCTTAAATAGTTTATGACGAATGGTGTTAAAAATGCTTGTTCTTTAGTTCTAGTTGCGGAAACATGGTAAGGAGACAGGCAGACTGGTCCAGGAGTCAGTTGGGGGAATGGTACGACGTCTATTCACTTCTTACTAGTAGTATCGCTGGGAATATCTTATGGCTTTGCTTTACTAACCTTTAGTACTACTAACTGATATTGAATCTTTTCTGAATCGCTGTTGCGTATAATCTGTCTTGTGTTTGATTTATGTCCTCGGGAAGTTCGGGCAGTCTCGATCGGTTGTCTTCAGTAGCAAGCAGTTTATTGGCCGTCTCTACTTGCGATTAAGCAATCAACATGGAAAGCTTCAGCTAATTGATCTCGAACTCTAGTCTCGAGTTTCGACCATGCAGAATGACGC
Organism: Aspergillus egyptiacus; assembly: GCA_025688805.1. NCBI lineage: Eukaryota > Fungi > Ascomycota > Eurotiomycetes > Eurotiales > Aspergillaceae > Aspergillus > Aspergillus egyptiacus. The sequence goes on along the minus strand of MU628487.1, from coordinate 90,337 downwards.
TAGGTGCCTCCAAATTCGGGTGTCGACGGGTGGAGAAAGTGGCTGCCTCAGGCCAGAAAATCTCTCCCCCGTTTTTTCTCCGCTTCATCTCCCTCTTGAACATCTGCAGGCGGCGTTGGGCCGTTTCTGTAGTCCTCTTTTCTTGGTTTAGTTTTTCTTTTTCTTTTTCAGACTGAACTTCATCCGTTCTGATGATCTGTCCACTTCACAATCGCTGTTGCTGTTAAGACCCTTTCGTTTACTACCGGGCCTGTCGCAGCCATCCAGTAAGGTAGTTGTACATCAAATAATGGAAACACCCGGTCAGGCGTCGACCTCCCACGGTCCTTTATCTTTTTCTGCAGGGGCCAGCTTTCACACCTCTCCACCGGCTTCGTCTCACTCCCAGCGGAAGACTTGGCGGCCACCAAAGCTCTTCTCTCGCCGTTCATCAAATCCGACTGGGAGGGCACAGGCGCAGACCGAGGCCTCTGCTCATGGACGCCCAGGTGCATCAAATCCTTTAATCGCGGGAGACCCGGCGGGGCGCGACGAGAATGCGAAAGATGCAAAATGGTGGCGCATTCGCTTTTTCCGTGGCATGATCGACGATGTTAAGCGCAGAGCTCCTTACTATTGGAGCGACTGGACTGATGCGTGGGACTACCGAGTTGTTCCTGCTACGGTTTACATGTATTTCGCAAAGTATGATTGCTTCGACCTCCGAGCTTCGAACTGCTGTGGTTTCACTAGCCCGGGATGGATGTGATCTAACTTAGCGTGCAGCATTTTACCCGCTCTGGCTTTCTCTCTTGACATGTTCGAGAAGACACATCAGAGTTATGGGGTCAATGAGGTGCTTTTGGCTTCCGTTTTGGGAGCTGTTGTCTTTTCTCTTTTTGCGGCTCAACCGTTGGTGATTGTTGGTGTTACCGGTGAGTTAGGACTTATATACTTACTCCTTGAAGATGTCGCTCATACGAGATAGGCCCGATAACTGTCTTCAATTACACAGTCTATGATATTATCTCGCCGCGCGGGACTCCGTACCTTGCGTTCATGTGCTGGATTGGCATGTAGGTCTCCCTTATCTTCTTACTATGGCTTAAAATTGACAACTGCAGCTGGTCGCTTGTCATGCATTGGATCCTCGCTATAACTAATGCCTGCAATGCATTAACCTACGTTACCCGGTTCTCCTGTGACATCTTTGGCTTCTACGTTGCCTTCATCTACCTCCAAAAGGGCATTCAAGTGCTAACGAGGCAATGGGGATTTGCTGGCGAAACGTCCGCATATCTGAGTATCATGGTGGCTCTGCTTGTTCTCATGGCTGCATGGATCTGCGGTGAGCTCGGGAACAGCACCTTGTTCCAGAGATATGTTCGCAAGTTCCTGGAGGACTACGGGACGCCTTTGACCATCGTTTTCTTCACTGGTTTTGTCCATATCGGGCATATGAGAAATGTCGAGGTCGCGACATTGCCCACCACCAAGGCTTTCTTTCCTACCGCTGATCGTGGATGGCTGGTGCACTTCTGGGATATTGACGTTGGTGATATCTTCCTCGCGATCCCATTTGCCTTGCTCCTTACCATCCTCTTCTACTTTGACCACAACGGTATGTCCGACCTCTTGCCAAAACCTTATCCAAACTAACAAGGCCAGTGTCATCCCTTATCGCCCAAGGAACCGAATTCCCCCTCCGCAAACCGGCCGGGTTCCACTGGGACATCTGGCTCCTAGGCCTAACGACCTTTGTCGCGGGCCTCCTCGGCATCCCCTTCCCCAACGGCCTAATCCCACAAGCCCCCTTCCACACCGCCGCCCTCTGCGTCACCCGCAACGTCACCGACGAAGACGACACAAACAAAGGCAAAACAATCCGCGTAACCGACCACGTCGTCGAGCAACGCGTCAGCAACCTCGCCCAGGGCCTCCTCACCCTCGGCACCATGACCGGCCCTCTCCTGATAGTCCTCCACCTAATCCCGCAAGGCGTCATGGCCGGTCTCTTCTTCGTCATGGGCGTCCAAGCCCTCCAGGGCAACGGCGTCACCCAGAAACTCATCTTCCTCTCCCAGGACCGCGAGCTCACGCCGCGCTCGGACCCGCTCAAGTCCCTGAACCGCCGCAGTGCAATCTGGGCCTTTGTCATCCTCGAACTTATCGGCTTCGGCGGCACGTTCGCAATCACACAGACCATCGCCGCAATCGGGTTCCCCGTTATCATTCTGATCCTAATCCCCGTCAGGTCGTTTCTGATGCCCAGGTGGTTTACCGCCGAGGAGCTGGCGGTGCTGGATGGGCCGACCGCGTCGCCGTTTACCATGGAGAGCGTCGGTGGGGTTTATGGGTTTGACTCTGCTGCTCCTGGGCCTGGGTCTGGCCCTGGGTCTGGTGATGATGAAAGACGTCCCGGCGGAGAGGGCATCTTGCTTCCTGCTGGGGGATCTACGCCGGAGAATGATATTGAGATGGGGGTTTATGAGCATCAGGCAAGGAGGAGGGGCCATACGGGGAGTCGGGTCGAGTAGATCAGGCAACTTGGACGGGCTCCGTTCTCGAGTGTCCGGGTTGTCGATTTTCGGTATACTACTACTACTTTAGCTACTCCAAGCATATATACCGTATATATTATGCATAATACATCTACCATCAGCTACCTTAATACAATGCTGATATTCGCGTTAATGTCGGACAGTGTAAGTAGAGTCAATGCGGCTAGTGGTCTTCTGTATCCTGGTTTCGGGATGATCAAAGAATCCCCCGGGAAAAAAGATCTATACATCTAGCATATTCCATCATATATACATCTATGTATACAACAGTGCAATTCCAAGATAGATAGTACGAGAACCAAACACGCTAGAAAGCCCAAAGCTTTTGAGAAAGCAAAAGAAAAGAAAGGACAATCACCGCACCTTCTTCAACTTATGCCTTTTTCTCCCAAGCACATCCCGCCCCTCATCAATCTGCACCATCGCCTCCCTCTTCGCGGCCCCAACCTCCTTCAAGAGACTGCCCTTCGCAACCCGGGTCTCCAGATTGACGCCTTCCTCTTCATACTCCACCATCTTCCTCCCGACGCGCTCCTCAATCGCAAGAACAAGCTGCACGTCTCGCTGCCCGACAAGCGTCACGGCTTGGCCGCTGCGCCCCGCACGGGCCGTACGGCCAACACGGTGGACGTAGTCGTCCGGATTGCGGGGGACGTCGTAGTTGACGACGAGGGAGACGGAGGGAATGTCGAGGCCTCGGGAGGCGACGTCGGTGGCGACGAGGATGCGGGCCGCGGAGGCGCGGAAGCGGGCGAGATTGGCGTTGCGTTCGGACTGCGGGAGGAGGGAGTGCAGGGAGGTGACGCGGTGGGAGAGGGCGCGGAGGAGGCGGTCGAGGAGGTCTGCGGTTTTGGTGGTGTTTGTGAAGACGATGGTGGGTTTTTTGGCGTTTGCTTCGGTGGAGAGGAGGACGTGGAGGAAGGCTTCGCGGTGGGTGAGAGGGACTTGGACGTAGGTTTGGTGGAGGGTTGGGGGGATGGAGCCTGTGGTTTCGGCGGAGATCTCGGTGATGAAGATGGGAGGTTTGTTTTCGGGTTTGGGGAGTGATTTGAGAGCGCGCACTTCCGGGGTGAGCGTTGCGGTGAAGAGAAGGGTTTGGCGGGCGGATGAGGGGGGAAGGGCGGAAAGGCAGGTCTCGACATCTGGGAGCATGCTGCCGGGGCCGGGGGCGAGGAGGCGGTCTGCTTCATCCAGGACGACCATGCGGACGCGCTTGAGGCCTGCGACCGTGTCGGCGCCAGAGGTGTTGATGTGATCTGCTAGACGGCCGGGTGTGGCTACGACGACGTGAGGACGGCCGGAGAGCTCAATGGCTTGGGAGCGCATGTCTGTTCCGCCGGTGATGAGGACGGGCTTCATGCTCTGCGGGGCGGAGATGGCCTTGATTTGCTCGAAAATCTGCAGCGCCAGTTCACTGTCCAAAAATTAGCATTGTCTCTAAATATTCAAATCAATACAAGCGGGAGAGAGGAATACCGAGTCGGCGTCAAAATGACCGCAAAAATCCCAAACGGATCCTCCGCCCACTTCTGCAAAATCGGCACCGCAAATGCAATCGTCTTTCCGGAACCCGTCCGACTCCCACCGATACAGTCCCTCCCCTTCAGAATCTCAGGAATACAAGCCCTCTGAATCGCCGTCGGCTTGCGGACTGCCATCGTCGTTAACGACCCAATCAGCCACGGCGCAACCTTCAACGCCTTGAACGACGACTCCTCAGCCTGAAGTCCGATCTCCAGCGCATCCTTGATGAGAACCGGGTTGTCCTCTTCTTTGGGAGCTGTCGTAGACTGGGGCGCTTTCTTCTTGATTCGGGAGAGGGTCGGGAGTGGTGCAGCTGGAGGTGCGGTGTATGAGTCGTCGGAAGATTGTGAGAGGCGTCGGCGCTTGGGGGCGCGGGTCTGCAGGTCCGTTTCGTTCAATTCGATACCACCATCTGAGGCATCGGATGATACTGAGGACTCCCGTGAACGGGACTCTACGGGGGAGGAGGGCGCCATGCTGCTTGTATTGATGCTGAAATTCTTCTGGAAAGAAATTCCGGCAGAAAAAAGTTGAAGGTGACCGCTAAGGCGGTGGGTCACGTGATCATTATCTATCTCGATACAGGAATCGCCCCGATGATCTCGAGAGCTGCCCGTGACGGTATGTTGACCCTCGGCCTCCTTCATTACTTACTGGGCTTAGGTTACTTCATCCTGCTATAATAATACTGATACTGAAGAGCGTCATACACTGCTACGGTCCGGAGCACATCTAGATGCCATGACTGTATTCATATGGACTAGGATTCTAATCTGGACAGGCCGGTAGGGGATACCATATGGATTAAATCAAATGGAGGTCGTATTTGAGGTGGCCCAGCAGTTTTGCTTGTTGTACTAGGCAGAGAGACTCGTTTTATGTGTTGCATCATATGTTAAGGAGAAAAACAATAGGCAGACAGAAAAGCGATACAAGCAGCGTAAGAAGAGGGGACATGGACATGGGTCAATCACTCGGCATCAGCAGCTCTTTTGCCGTCGGCAGTGTCAGAAGAATCGGCAACGGTGTCAACCTTGCCTGTCTCTGATACCGTAGACGGGGCGTCAACGGGCTTGTCAGCTGATTTCGGGGACCCAGCGGGCGATGTCTCGGCGGGTTCCGTCTTAGCAGCTTCTGTTACCGTCGTCATCGTCGTCATCTCGGGATCATGAGATTCAAGAACTTCGTCTTTCTCTGGCTGTCTCGGGGGATCGACAGATTCGCCGGACTTGCTCCGGGCTATAGGCGGCGCCATGGTATCGTTCCAACCCGCGGGCTCTGTACTTGTTGCGGCAGCCCCTGTATCTGTGGCAGTCGGTTCGGGGCTTTCTGCAGTAGGCTCTGGACTTGTTGCGGCAGGTTCAAAGCTCGTAGCAGGCGCTGAAGTTGTTGTGCTGGTATCGGTTTTGCTTCCGCTGCCCACCACTAGATTGCCATCCTCACGAACCTCCCAGACATTCCATGTCTCAGTAATCTTAATCTCCGGAATAGTAGGTAGTTTGGGGCTAGCAGTTTCGGCAGCAGGCTTTCTCCGCGCGGGTCCACGAGCGCGTCCTTTGCGAGCATCACTCAGCGGTCCCTTCTCTGCGGGAGCTTCTTCCTTGTTTTCTTGCTTTCGAGGCGCTTGCGGGCCAAGCTGTAAACGAGAGTTCAAGTCTGAGAGGAAGCCAGCCTTCAAAGCAGCAATTTTACTCCCAGTAGGGCGATCTGGAATGGCTGGCTTGGATTTTGTCGAAGCTTCTTGCGCCTCTTCGCCATTCGCCCGAGAGACGCGGTTAGCCGGCCGCGTGGGAATCTGAGGCTTAGGCCTATCCGGGATAACAGGCGGTTGCCGCTTCTCAGTAGGCGAAGTCGGCTTAGTGGAGGGATCCACCTGGGGAGGTTGTCGCTTCTCAGGCTTGGGAGGAAACGTCGGTTTGGATGGCACATCGGGACTTGTGACCTGTTTTTCGTCTGACGGTTCTATCGTTGTTACCAGTGTCTGACTTTCTGGGGCATCTTCCCAAATATCCCGACTAGGAAATCTCTGTTTCGCAATTCCTGGACGTGACGGAACTTGTCCCTCTTCTGACTTCAGAATCCGCTGCGCAACTTGATGGCTGTCGATACCGGGTTCCCGGGTTTTGCGGGCCGCCTCTTGTTCTGGGGTCTCGAAACGGTCTTCCTTCGGGATATCAGGAGTGGAAACAGTAGCATGAAGCTGGAGACTGTTGGGCGAATCCTCCCAGATGTCCTGGCTAGGGAATCGATGCTTGGTCATATCCGGGCGCTGCTTGAATCGATCTGCTGCGGACAGGGGCTTGTTTTCTTTCGACTCATCCTCGGGAAACAGCGGCTCGTATTCCTCGACGTCTTCGAGAGGTGGGTGTATCTCTTCACGAGAGTTCCACCTAGCTAAAGCAGGTGTACTACCGCGACGGCTAGCGGCTCTGGAATTCGAGCGGCTCTCATTGACGCTGGGTGTTCGACTTCGGCCTTCGTAATCCATGCTTTCTCTTCGGCTGAATGTCGGAGAGACCGCCGGGTGTTGATAGGCCGCCTCGGGGCGTACTTCATCAGCAGCCAGGATCGGCTCCTCTTCATCCTCAACCCCGTCACCTTTATGAGCAATTTCTTCCGGATCCGGGGTCGGGGCGAAACCATCAGGGTGGTGAAGATGGTGGTAAGGCTCGTCAATGTGAATTACGGCGGGGCTTTCCTTGCTTTCGCTTTGCGCTTCGGTGGCCGGAGCTGTTGCATTACGGAGCGGCGACTCAATACTAGGGCGGGAGTCACGTTTCGATTCTGGTCCAGGAGAAGCAAGGCGGTGGCTATATTCGTCAGAAGCGAGGTAACCGACCTCCTCTTCAGGTGTTCCAGCTACGGCAGGAGAGGTCCCTGAAAACCCATTAGCGCTGTCTCGTACCCTCATGAACATTTTGGGACTCACCTAATCCAGTGCCGGTGACGGCAGAACCACGAACAATTTTGTTCAGGTCGTCACTACTCAGAGCCCAATCGGGACGGGGGGAACCGACGCCAGACCCATAATGACCCTGCTCCTCCTTGGCATATTCGTCTGGGTGCTTCTCATACCAGGCTTTTTCGAACTTATCGTTAGTTGCCACTCCATGACCATGGAGACCGTAGCTACCAGGTGGCAGCGAAGCTTCCCGGCCACTGCGAGTCCGGTTGTGACTGCGACCAGATCGCGAACCTGGCTGCTCCAGATACGGACTGGGAGAAGGTGCTTGTACGTCTCCTGCGTTCGCCAACATCGGCACTCTTTGGCCGATTTCTGGAATTCCATGCTCTTCATCATGAATTGAGCGGGGACGGTCAAACGATGCACTCGATGAAGCCGCCCTCGAACCTTGCGTGGAGTAGATGGAGCGGCTGGGTCGTTCAGATTGTTCATCTGGCACAGGAATCCCTATCGTACCAAAACCTGCAGCTGCAGCCTGGCCGGAATCTGTGCGAGTTACCGCCTGCACCTTGGCCTTGGCGCTGGAAGTAGGAAGTGAGGGCCGAGGAGCATGGAGCTTAAGGTCGCTGGCCACGTTCCGTGTCTCTGCAGGAGTTTGGCGCTGGCTGTCAGGGGTGCCACTATTGACATTTAAATCCTCATATTCGATACCTTCTTCGCCAAGCGAAGGAATCGTTACACTGGGAGGTCGAGGAGGCGCATCGTGGGAGAGGGTTCGAGTTAATCCCGCACTGTTAGGCGGCTCGTTCAATGGGGATGGGGCATAATCCGGGTTGAAAGGAGACACGGAGCGTTCAGGGCGGCGAGTCGGGCGAGGAGGAATCTTGGGCATATCTGCCGTGCCTTTTTCGAGAGGCGACCTCGTCGGCCGGGGTGGAATAACAGGACCTGTTTGTGTCGTCATTGCGTATTGGAGTATGTGGAGTCAAATTCAAAAAAAAATCTAGTAACGGAATTGATATTTGGTTAGCTTAGATCCTCCCAAGACGCAAAAGCCTTGCAAAGATAACACAGGCCGAGGTAACAGGACCAGGCGGCAGTGCAGGTGAGAATCCTAGAGCAGGTAATTGACTCCGGCCTTTTTGGCAGCCCATTGTTCTCCCAGGGCTACCATCAGGCGCGAGAGCGAGAGGCGGGGGGAGACGATAGACCGAATGCGAACAAGGCCACATCGAGCTGAGCTCATGATAAGATACAGCAAACCAATACAGCATTTTTCCGAGCCCACCGCTCAGCTGGAGACGGCCGCAAACGTTGTCCCGTATCATGGGTGTATATAGAAAGAGTGGCAGGCGAGTTTGGCAGACACTTGGCACTCACCGATGAGGTAGTGATAGGTAGCAACTGAGCGTCTTGAGAGCTTTGCAACTAATGGCGGACAAAGAGACAGCGTATGTATGCAATGCTTGATAAGCTGCAGGTAATACAGCGAGATTGAGGACGGGATTGGGAGATGCAGTGGGTTGAGAAAGGGTGGAGGAGTATACAGAGTGTAGGTAGTAAGTAGTAAGTAGTAGAAGAAATTGAAACAAATAATCATGAAGCAAAAGCAAGAGAGCAAGCTGGCAGGATGATGTATGACTTTTGTACTATGAAGTGGATGACTCCCGTACTGGATTACCGTAGGTTACCGTGTAAGAAACCGGTGGCCATAAAACACAGGCTAACCGCTTTTTTCCTTTCTGCCACGGCCCACTGCCCCATCTCGTGACGTGCTCTGACGCCATTCCACCGCTTTTCCTGCGGTCTGGAACCGTATGGTGACTGTATTCGGGCTGTGGACCAACAAGAGTCCTCGTTGCAATTACAAGTTGAAAGCCCGTGTCTTTTTTTTATTTTTTTTTAAAGTTTTCTGATAGCTGAACTGCGAGCTCAGCAGTTGCACCAACTTAACTAGAGACCACCACTATCTCAAGTTCTCAACCTGACTCAGGAGTATGCGCAGGCTTCAAGCCCGGGACCTGAGTGAGTATTCATATCTATATCCCTTCTAGTGTCCAATTCGCGCTGCGGTCGTGCTCCTAGGGTGCGTCAAGATTTCAAGTGAACTCATCCAGGGGTATGAGACCCGATGAACCGTAGTCGCCAATTTTTTGATTTTCCGGCCTTTTAACACTGAGGCATTTTCCAAACCGGCATATGCATGGGGGATGTGCGTATCTACTCCATCAGGAGTCGCATCTGGCAACTGAAGGAATGAGGGTAAATTTATGGTTCAATATATTCAAATAATAATGTTCAGGGGATCAAGGAGGTTCTCCTTATAGTCTGAATTAATTCGCTCCCGGCACATAACATCGATGTATCTCTGTATTATTTGTTCTTTCTTTGCTTCCGCGAAACAATGAGGTAGGTATACTTATCATCCTCCCGTCCTGAGCTCTCCAGGATTCTTCCACAGTATCTGCCACGCAAGGGCCAGACCGGACCGCACTTAGTCCAAATCATAATACTACTGTACAGACCGCTGACAACATGGGCATATGGTACTATCTTCTAATTGCCGCCGTCGAATACTAGCATATCTTACAGTGAAATTTCTTCTGCTCATGCGCACATGGCCCGAATCACAGGACCTGGATTGACCCAGGGCCCTGCCGTGTGGAGCGATGATAACACGCCAACTGCGCCTTTATTGCACAGTATCTCTGATATCAATCAAATAACTGGACACGTTGAGTGTCTGTAAAAATTCCGCGAACTGGATGCACCTATAACAAGTCGTTCCGTTGACAGATAGTGGACTGTATCAAGCTGTATCTGACTGGCTGCATTAGGACTACTGTATCAGTCGAGGCGGTCAGTGACTCAGTTTTCCACCATCTGGGGATCGACGACAATCAACCTCAACTCTCAGTCTCAACAAAAATATCTGGAGTTTCTTGAATAAAATCTCGACAGTTTGAACTTGACCTAGTAGTAGTGACTTTCCCTCACCGCGTCTAATCTTGTTGCCACTACTTTGGCAGACATCGACACGTGCCTTCTATGTTCAATTGTCTAAAGCTGAGCTATCGACAGGCATCAATGCTTCGCGCCCCGCCGCAGCTACCCCGGAATTCAGGCTTGTTGCACAGGCCCAGGTGATGGGAGGAGTCTATCCTCAATAGCATTGGAGCACGCCATCAGTCATCAGACTGATTGGGCATCCAATTCCTCAAACACCAGGACAATCTTCAGTACATATACTTCACTGACTTGTTCAAACCTGAGCCTCAGCCAGCAACGGCATTAGCGACAACTGAAGGACAGGTCCACGGTCCTTCCCGTCAACTTGTCCAGGGGAAAATGTGCTAACAGTATCACAACGCTTCGGGCCGCGAAAAATGCGGCTGGTTTTGACAAGAGATAGTTCTTCCAGCCAGTTCTTTTGTCAGGCTCAGTAGCAATGTTTTCGCAGAAAGATAAACGAAAGGAACTCCACGCCCTACCGTGAGACTCGTTTCGCTACAGACGTCCAGATAATGCAAGAACTCCCCTGTTCATCGAGTTTCCCCTCAGTCGCCACCTGCCATTTCAGACGGGAGGCGGATCAGTAACCTCACGTGGGACTCGTATAGGGCTGGCTGCTGGCCATGCATCTGGACCGCACAGCCGCATATCAGTGTTTTTTAGAATCTTTCCTCAAAAGTTGTTGTTTGGCCACTGGCCAGCTTAGGCTCCCACAGCCAGGCCACGAGCACTAGCCGCTATCCTCACGTCACGATATCTTTCCTGGAACACCGACCAAACTGGAGCTAAAACATGAGACCAACTGCCATGGAACGCAACGCTCTATTTCAGCGACCAATTCTGGGTGACCGCTGTTGAAGTGGCTCAGGATTGTCAACCAAAAAGCTCGAAGTCAATATAGGTCTACGGTAAACGTGGTAATTTAAAATACCCGCTGTGGGGCACTTATTCTTAGACCGCGAAAGCTGGTGAGGATCTCCGTCCCTAGCCGCCCTTTGTGGATTTATTTATTTCAGTAACAAGGGTTTACGTACTGGAACAGGCGGCGTGTGACTCAGCGAGAACTGGTCGATCTAAGTTTTTTCTACAGTGGATTTGTCTTTCCATATCTCACTGGGTTTCAAATTGAAGTGTTCTTATAGGCTCTATCATGGTTGGAACATCAGCAGACTGCTAAAGCAGATAACAGCTGCACTGAAGAATCGATACTGGTGATAAGCATGCAGATATGGAGCGCAAGGTACTCCCGCACGGATTCAGAAACATACCTAACTGCATCGGAGTTCTAGGACTAGCCTAGGCCGTCTTCATACTCAGCTCTATACCTCGAGTAGTAGAACGCAGTGGAATGGGCCACAGGTCAGCATTGACTCGCTGGTTAATGCTGGTCGCCGAGCAGTCTCGGTGCGGGAAACGACTGTCGGCAATCGCAATCATGGAAAAGATCTCTCGACAGGGCCGAAGATAGGTACTAAGCAGGTAGTAATTACCATCTGCTACTATCTCGGCTATCCTACTCTTCCTGAGATACCTCTCGTACTCCCTCCCGAATGGATAGGAATCTAGAAGGTGGTTCCGTTGTTCCAGTCCAGAAATGCGGGGTAACCCGTTGAGGGGCTTCTGGGCGGTGACGTAGCGCCGGACGACGGGCTCTGGGAGCTACTTCAGTGCCATAAGGTCAGGTAGGTATTCTACCGCATTAAAATACACGGAGAATATGACTCAGTCAATAAGTCTAGCCTGAGGAGGATGTTGATACCATTCCATTCATGGCTTAACGGCAGCCTGGATACATACCCCGGATTTACAATGTGATTCCCGTACATATAAACCTCCACACAATCTCCGGGACATCGACAATGATGGCATCGAAATGGGCACGTACCTATGTCTTAACAGACAACGACTGCGGTGCTACTCTATGTAAGCTGGCCATTACTGAATACGCTCACGCACATCCCCGCCATTTAGGTATATTACCTACTGGTATTCCCGAACCTGGCATTGGAACAGTAAGCAACCAAGTCAAGAGAGCCCGGTAGTAACAGGTAGAAGATTCTACATGTAACCAAGTATTGAGATACTGTCAGTGCACAATCCCGGACTACCGGAATAATACGTACCGGCCTTTAACGCAGCCACCTAGTCAGGGGAATCAGTATTATCCGGCTCTCTCATTCCTAGGTAGACTATCGAGATGACCTGATGCCCTCCAGCTAAGACACAGCCTCAACCGTACCGTGGCCCCGCGAGTTGCGACGTCGCAGCTTCCCTTTTCCGAGACTTTCATATATCCACCTGGGCATGGATGGATGGATGCTCCCGTCACTTATTGCTACTGGTAATATCTCTTTACCAGGTACCTACCTATACTACTAATATCGATGAGTATCTATCCCTGATGCTAATCAAATCCCACCCGGTGATATCTAATAAAAGGTGGTAAACCTGACCGGGGATGATGATATTCAAGTACCTGATTTGAAATAGCATGAGTGCCTGCATGTTCATCATAAAGTACCTCATCCACTTATTACACATTTTTCAACCATTGACAGTATGCAAGGTAGTAGTAATACCCACCCCACCCCATCACATCCATGCGTTCTTCTCGAAATATCCATATCCATCAACCAGTCTCCATCCCCGCCGTGAATGTGCATATATACACCCTTACCTACCTACGTAGGTACCTTACGGACCCACAAACAACAGAACTTGATCCCCGCACCCATGACGTCAATTCAAACAGCGAAAAGTAGAACGGGGGGTGTCTTTGAAGGGCAACAAAACCAATAAATCGACCTATTGCGCCGTACGTTGCTTGTATAGGGCTCTAAATATATGGTGTGGCTACCATGGGCACGATGGAGGAGTTTGGCGAAAAGAAAAGGTCCCAGGTCAACGACCAGGTGTGCCCCGCTAGCACTGTAGTCCCCGACGGGAGTCTGTAGGTTTACCGAACGGACCATGTGCAGCTCAGTCCGGGGTAAGCATGGCTGGACTTCGTGCTAATATGGCACGGGTATACTGGCTTGACGATGTCCATGTGGCTCCAGGGGTTTTGCGGATCTGAAGGTAAAGCTACCGAGAATCACTCTGATGAGCTGGCGGTATATCGCATAAAAGCATGTATAGCCACCGGGACCCTTTAAGGTTAATGATCCCGAATAAAACCATACCACATACTATGATGAACCCGCATAGTGATCTGGTAACGCTCAGCGCCGGGGTCATTGCTTAAATTGCGACATCAAGTAAGTTGGTCGCTCATGAGAGTTAACGTGATGTTTTCCGGAGTCCGTTGCATACGTCTAGTATAATCCATCACCAGGATGCTTGTATTAGGGTATACTATAACAACAGCAGGACTAACCTGAGATCCGGCCAAGGACGACGACTCAAAACTAGATCCCAGTAGTCTCGTATAACACAATAGAAAAAGCAGTAACGAAATCTAGCCCGGACAATAAGGCAGAATCAGACGTGCCTAAACCAGAGCCAACCGTCTCAGGCAGAACTGGCTTCCCAACCAAAGATGAGATACTAGTACAAAGTTCGAGCAACAGCATCGAAAATAGCAGCGTCAAGTCGTAATCATGGCGCTCCGGACGCAGGTATAACTCTCCAACAGCACGTTCCTTCTTTTTCTCCCCGCCAATCGCCGCAGGTGCAAATAAAGGCAAGATCGTCTGATCTGCACGTCAACCGAGATAAGATAAGGAAACATGCGGTTGCCCCAGCATGGCGGGTACGCGTCACTAAACGATCATTTGCGCAATGCCTTGTCCACCAAGAGTCTTACTGCCGATAAACTCCTGGCTCTTAAGGCCTGCTAGCGCATAGAAAAGCCCAGCGATAAGGAGGAAGACGGCAGCAGCAAGCAAACTGGAGGGATCCTTGAGCAGACTGAGCCACTGAACAACACTCATAATCGTGTACATTGCAGCACGCATCCAGTTGGTTGTGAAACGTCGAATAAAGGTATCGAATTTTTCGGAGGTAGGACAGATTCTGAGGAGGAACGGCACTTCAACAAAAACGAGGATGCAACCCGAGATACTGGTCTTGTTAGCCAAGATAAAGCGCCATTTGTAGCAGAGACATCAACTTACATGCACAAGACGCTGAAAACGATGAGGACTGCGTTGAACGAGAAGATGTTGGCAATTCCTACGGCAAGGCACAGGATGATGCACAGCACTCCCGTCCTAATCAAACGTCAGCATCATCTTCGTGACAAAGCTACATCATTGTCCGATCCTCGAACCCCTCGCAAAGAGTCTAAGAGACTCAGCGGTGGCGGCATTCTGCGCAACAGTTGTGACCACGCGACAGGCGAAAACAGCGCCAAGCATGTCCGTGGGAATTCAGGCAACCACTTTCCATCATCGAACGAGTTGAGTATGCGCAAAACCGCGGGAGGGAACAGGTAATAGGTAAGGGCCAGGGTACAAACCATTGTCCGTAGATACCTGGGTTATGAGCTGTTAGTCTCCCGCTTGCTGTTAACAAAGCGACGTTGAAGTACATACTGAAGTTTCTCGAGCGGAATTCCTCGGCCAAAGACATGTTGGGTGATCAATATAACGCAGTTGTGGACGGAAGTGCAGAACGAGTAGGTTGTTATGAGAATTAGGATCGAAGCGTGGAGGTTGATGGAGAGGAGAAGAAATATTGGGAGCAAGAGCAACCTTTGGAAGCTTCAAAAGGTGAGGCAACAAACAGAAACGGGGCCAAATTGACATTGGACCTCCCGAGCGATCGCCTCACCGCCGGCCGGCAGAATACACCCCCATTTAGATCGCCGCTGGGGCAGACTAATAATAACTTCATTATTTCCATATTCCGCCGAGTACTACAACCTTGGCTGATTCTCTGTTGCAATTTCTCTTTTTGAATCTACCATGGAAATAACTTTACACTTGCAGAGTTTTTGAATAGCGTCGGATTCCGTTAATTAACTTCCTCCCACTCACAATATGGACCAGGCGACCAAGCACGGCCGCAATGTCTCCAGATGTAAGAATGGTTTCTTGCTGCCTAATACATTGTACTCACGCGGTTGTCAGCTACAAGGCCGCGTAGTTCAACAAAAGGTCCTTTAGATGGGCCAGATGAGTAAGAGGCGTAATCCAAACACCGGCTGCCTGGATGCTGATGGAGTATAGCCCTCTCAACATCGAGGACTCAGGCACGCACATCTACTCGAATCCACATGGAGCAGATCAGGAGTTGTATACAGGTGCTTCTTTCACTTTACTGGATCCACTGGCACCGAAGGAACTATCCTCGGAGGTAGAGAAGGACCTGTCGTTCCTCCTCCGATACGACAACTACCAGTCTCTTTCGCAAGTGGAGATCCCGCATGCCTTACGATCTGAGTTTATATCTCCTACGTCTGAGGAGTCACTGGGTTCATCGCTTAGCACTCTTGAAAAGATCCTAGCTGAAGGTCGTTTTCTCCTGGCCGCCCATTTGTGTGCTGCGATCCTGATGTCCTCGCTGATATCTCCGACCGATATCAAGCTGATCTTCGCATTGTTCTACACACGGCTAGCATGCTTAGAACTCTCTGGCAATGTGCTTATCGCAGCTCAAGAGTCGAAAACCCTGGAAGACCTGAGTTCGAACTTCTACTACGTGGATTCCGCACCAAAGGCGGCGAGCACTGCTACCGACCACCAAAGCTACCCTCGACACATCGCACCCTGGCCCTTACGTGTTTTGGCCGTGAGATTGCAGAGCATAGGCTTTAGTGATCCGCGCCGAGGGATCGCAGGTCTGTACGAGATTGGGATGGAGGCGCGAAGGGAAATCATGCGCCCGGACTTGGATCCTGGAGAGCGGGAAATCTGGAGACAGCGATTGTCCGACCTTGGGATAAGGGCAGTGAATGCATTAGTCGAGATGGGGGACCTTGACGCAGCTAAACGATCGCTGGAAAGCTTGAGGCGAACGGAGCCAGGCAATGAGACCACAAAACTGAGGATGGTTCTTCTCCTCCTTTTGATCGGTGACCTTGATGCTGCGGGGCAGCTGTGTGAAAGCTTCGGCGACACTAGAAATGCGATCTTTAGCCCTCTTCTCAGCATGGCGGAGGGTCGCTACGAAGACGCTGTCTCGGAATGGCGAGCTCTTCTGGCCAATAAGGACAAAACTACCGACGATGCTGTCATATCCCAGAATCTAGCCGTGTGTTTATTATACACAGGCCGGCTGAGCGAGGTACTATTCCCTGCTTGATGTGCCATTTGGTGTAGGCTAACGGGCTGCAGGCGCGCCAGATCTTGGAAACGTTGGTCCAGACATCACACTGCTTCGCAAGCCTCGTGTTCAATCTGGCGACTGTCTATGAGCTATGCTCTGACAAGGCTATGCAGCTGAAACATGAACTCGTTGAAACCATTGCCAAACAACCAGTCACCGGAAATACGAACCTGGACCGGCCTAATGCTGACTTCAAGCTATAACTTTGTCAGGATTGGCAACATTGTACAACGAAGTGCTGACGTGTTCTACGAATATACCTACGTGACCTCGTGCGCCAAAAAACACCATGTCGAACGCCACCAATGCTCCAGACCGCCATGCAGTATCGTAAGAAATAAATGAGAAGGAAAAGTCATGTGTTCTCCCGAATGGGGGTAAGATTCCCCTCGGGTTTTGGCCTTGACCTCGGTTTTCGGATTATGATACGATCCCCATCTCTTTCCCACCCAAGCTTTTCCTTCTCTACCAGCTTATCCCACGTCCAAGCGTTGTCCCCGGTGCAGCCTTCAGTAATCCAGGATATGTTTACGCTGAGATAAGCCTTACCGACTGCTTTGAGAGCATGCCGACGGAACCGATCCTCAGCCCAGTTCATCACTGCGCGCGTGGGGGCGTCCACTTCCTTTCGGATCCGCCAGAAAATAACCCAATTATCATGCGTGACTGCTTGCAGGACCTGATCGACCTCCTGCGACTGGAAATTGTACTGCCTGCGTGCTCGTGCGCGCAGCGCAAATGCAGCAGCCAAATCCTCTTGTCGGCATGCATAATCGAGGATGAGATAGGAAATGTGGTCTCTCAGCTCTGATTCAGGTAGCGGATGGGACGGGGTATGGAGGTGGTCGAGGAGGTAGCGAAGGGAGGGAAAATAGGATGGCGGGTGTTGAGCTTGAATGGCAATCTTTATGGAGAACACGTGGACGCGTTGTGAGAATGTTGTGGGGATACTCGAGGCGGTGGCCAATACAGCTTCGCGAAGCTTACGAAGGGAGAGGAGGAGGGTGGACAGCTCTGTGGCAGCTGAAGGACCGGGTGACACTGCTGATTTGGCTGGCTGTGGAACGGAGGCGGGAGGGTTTTTCGTCGCATCGCTGGAGGCACTCTTGGGAAGAGATAGCAAAGCCGCATCTAGGTTCTTCGAGTGACGCGCACAGAATGCGATATACCTCGCCACGATTTTATCATAGTACTCCTGCTGAGCTTTATAGTCCAATAACCTGCGGGGTCAACTAAGAAGCCCGGGAAAGTTGGGACTGGCTGGGGCCATACTTGCGGTCTCCTTTAGACACAAATCCCACAGCCTCGAGAGGATCTGCCACTGGCTTCAAACGACTACCGGGCCATTTGCCTGATGGTGCTCGACCACTCATGGCTGCAGTCTGGTCTCAGCATGCACTATAGATAGAGCTAGGTAAGGTATACAGAAGTGGGCGCGGTCCTCGCCGGCAGTGACGGAAGCACGGGATTTGGAAAAAATGGAGAATTCTTGCAGCTGAGGTTTGTGTAATGCATTAGCAGAGTGCAGTGTGATATATGCCTGAATAATAGGTGTCCATGACCGTGGGGAAACTGCAGAGCTGATTCCAGGTTCAGCTGGTGTTTGTTTTGTTTGATCCGCTTCCCCAACAGGATAAGTCTGGATGGATAAGATAAGGAGAAGAGGATGGACTTATATAACTACGCAGTCCTTCTGTTAGATTTTCTTCTTCCGCCATCTTTTAAAATCATCTATATAGAATGTTCCTGCTGCTTGGCTCTTGGCTTTCATTTCTTATCTGCTTTTTTCACACTCGTTCTTAGCTAGTCTCGCATCTGGTTTTGCTTTTTTCCTTCTTTCTCAAGATGCCACCTCGTCAGCGTCGTCCTACCGAAAGCCACCAGAAGGATCCAGGGAGCTGTCAGACAGCCTCTGTTGCTGCTGCAGTCCTGGAGGATCCTCCTAGAGCTATCAGATCGCTTCTTCACTGGGACGATTTGCCCCACTGGCAGCGTGATAATCAGCATATCCATACGGGATATCGACCGGCATCGTATTCGTTCCTTGGTTCGATCGGGTCCCTGACATATATTCACAACGAGACCGTTAATATCTATACACATCTACTGCCATCTTTACTGGCTCTTCCAGCCGCAATCCAGCTTTATCAATCGCTTGCCCCACGCTACGAGACTGCCACCCACGAGGATATCTCTGTCTTTGGCTGCTTCTTCGCAGGGGCCGCCTTTTGCCTGGGGATGTCGGCGTTCTATCATACGATCTCGAACCATTCCCCGATGGTGGCACGCATTGGGAACACGTTTGACTACATTGGCATTGTAGGACTTATTGTGGGTAGTTTTGTTCCTAGCGTCTACTATGGTTTCTACTGCGTACCTGAGTTGCGGCGGCTGTATTGGACGATGATCTGCGGCATCGGACTTGGCTGCATTGTGGTTTCGATCTTCCCTCAGTTCCGGACCCCCCGTTGGCGCCCCTTCCGTGCAGCCATGTTTGTGGGCATGGGCCTGTCAGCGGTGTTTCCCGTGATCCACGGGCTGCAGCTGTACGGGCGTGACCAGATGGTGCGCCAGATTGGCCTTGGCTGGCTCCTGCTCCAGGGATTTTTGTACATCCTAGGAGCCGGGATATATGCAGCCCGCGTTCCCGAACGGCTGCAGCCAGGGAGGTTCGATCTTTTGGGAAGTTCGCATCAGATCTTTCATGTGCTTGTCGTCTGCGCGGCTGTGGCTCATCTGACAGGACTCTTGCGGGCTTTTGATTATAGACATAGTGGGATCGCAGAGACTTGTGTCCCGGAGCTTATTATATGATTCGTGGGGGGGGAGAAGGACTTTTTTGATCACACGAACAAAGCAAAAACAGAGAGACTCTTACGACACGTTACTTTGAGTCAGAAGTCCAATCTGAGTGGTGATATACATGTTGGACAGTGACGATATGGTCGCTGATGCTCACCATACGAGACTTGTCCAACCGCAAAAAGGGTTCCTCGTGCTGACCGTAGCAGTCTGTGTTACTCGAGCCGTCCTTGAATTTTGGAAGTTTTGCCCTAGAATGTGCCAGCTCAGAACCCTACTACAGAGGCGTAGGAGCAGCAGCGACAATCTGCGAGAGAGAGAAGTGCCATTGTTGCAGTTGGCAAGAAAAAAACCACCCCGCCGTTCTGCGGTGTTGCCCTCTGCTTCTGATTGCAACTTGAATTACAAGTCAGTGAACTTACGTGGTGCGCTGGCTGTCGCGACGCTCCCTCGGCAGGATTTTCCTTTTTCGATCGGGTACAGAAGGCAATAATGTGCTTTCAGGGAACCTACCAGACAATCAAGTTTATTTGAGTTATCCAAGTTATGCCATACTCTGCACATTGTCGCACCTAAGCTTATTCATCAGCATCGGGCATCGCCGTTCTCGACTCTTTCCAAGTACGACTTGGACTGGCAGCTTTGTTGCCTCCTATCAGGAACCGAGGATGATGCCAAAGTGATTGGCCTCTAACTGCTTAGGTTTGAGATTTTGGTGTCATTTGGACTCTGAGTCTGCAGATAGAGCCCATAGATGGCAGTTGGTTGGTTCCCTGCAAGGTGGATCAGATGAATCTGAGGTTTCACAACGGCTGACCTCATTTACGCTCGGGTCGTCGACCAAGTACAAGCCAAAACTCTGCGGTCGAAAAGAGTCAAGATATACCGGCTATGCCATATATATTCATTATTTCGCACGATGCATGGCTGGCGGCCACGGGTTATGCTTTTTTTTTTTCACTTCGCCTAGCTTATTCCAAACGGACGGCCCCTGCATAGATCTTTTGCGAAATCGATCTCGTCAGACGTCATGCTCACAGAGTCGGGCACCGCCTCCGCTAACGGAGAAGCGCCCAAGCTGCGGACGGCTTGTGAAAACTGTCGACAGTCGAAGGTGAAGTGCAATTTATCCGGGAAGGATACGTGCATTCGGTGTCTCCGGCATGGGCTACCATGTCGGTACCGGGTTGCCAATCGGTCCGGCAAGCCTAAAGGGAGTAAGAATCGGTCCACCCTGCGGAAACTAGGGCAACTGCAGGAGAGCAAGGCTGCGTTTAGTGCGAATGACCGACTTGTCAAGAGAAGCATTGAGGCGGTACCGAGTCCGGAATTCGCACGTAGTGACAGCGACACGGTTAGTCTTTCTCTCAGACACCATCTGAAAGCATACTGATTTATGCAGACATTACAAACCGAGCCGCTATCCGTCAGCTCGATGGATGAAGTTCCAGAAGCATCCATGTTCCTGACCGACTGCGAGTACCCTCCGCTGTACGGAGACCCCATCGACAGCCCGTGTGCCTCCATGTCGCCGACTTACCTGCAGAAAGAGTTTATCACCAAGGGACTGACCAGCTTCCCTCTTGCGGTGCACATCCCCAGCACACTACGGCCGCCATGTGACTGCGCAGAGACGTTGGTCTTCTACAACGACAACCTACGCCAAATGGGAGTCAATCCCGCATCGCTTCGCTTCGACCAGATGCTCCAAGGCGTGCAGGCGGCCCTTTTTGTGTGTCGCGGGTTCCTGCAATGCCCGGCCGGCCACAGGGACAGCAGCCAGATCAGCAGCAACGACACAAGTCTGATTCTCTGCATGTCTACGCTGGAGCTCGCCCTGCAGTTACTCGACTTCTGGAGCTCGTACGAGCTCCTCCCGCAGCCTCGGGAGATCTGCGAGACGGTAGGGTACGGGGAGTACGAGATGGGGCCCGAGGAGACGCGGCGGATTCGGCGCTTTCTTATCCGAGGCCGCCTTCTCTTTTGCAAGGAGACGCTGGCTTTACTCAAGGGGGCGACGGTAGATGATGGATTGGGAGGGAGTTGGCTGCAGCAGATCATTGGGGGGTCGGAGGCGATGACGGATACTTTTCTCCATGCCATGGCTGAGGCAGAATGTATTTGCAGTTTTCACCTATAATAAAACCTACCTAGTTCACTAAGTAATAGTAATCTAATTCTTTTTTTCAAGCATCCTGTACTTTCAGTCGTATCTAGTAGATAGTTCCTGTTCCGCAGCCTGACCGACGGCTCTCGGCTGCAATTATTGAGCCTCGGCAAACTCCCCGCAACTGAACCCATTCCCAACCCGCATACAGCCTACTCCTGCTACGTAGTTATACTTCTATATAACCCTTAACATACCAGGCTCAGTGCGTAGAAACCTTAAATCTCCACACCACAGCTCAAACCACTTCCACCCGAATCAAATCATTGTCACCGTCACAGACCTGAAAAGAGAAAGAGAAAGAGAAAGAAAAATGGCCTCCCGCCTCTCCCAACTAAACGCCCAGCTCAACTACCCGCGCGGCCTCCTGGCCGGCCAAGTCGCCATCATCACCGGCGCAGGCCAAGGCATCGGCGCCGAAGCAGCACGCCTCTTCGCCAACGAGGGCGCCAAGGTCGTCGTTGCTGACATTGATGGCGGTGCGCCTCTCCCTCCCCTCACCAACCCAACCACGATGCAAGATATATATATATAGATAGATAGGTCGGGCAGAAACTGACTAAAAAACGGAAACGAACAGCCAAAGCCAACGCAGTCGTGCAGCGCATCAACGGCGCCGAAGCGAACCGCGCCATCGCGGTGGTCGGCGACGTGCTCGACGAACAATACATCCAGACGCTGGTCGACAAGGCGGCCGAGTTCGGCAACGGCAAGATCCACATCATCGTCAATAATGCCGGGTTTACGTGGGATGGGGTGATTCATAAGGTTAGTACTACCTCCCTTAATATATACGACGACAGGAGAGTAACGCAGGAGTGTTTAGATCACAGACAAGCAATGGGACACGATGCTTGCGGTGCACAACACGGCGCCGTTTAAGCTGATCCGGGCCGCGGCGAAGTATTTCCGGGTGAAGGACGGCGAGCCCAGGGTGATTATCAATATTAGTTCGACGAGTGGGATTCATGGGAATGCGTATGTTCCCCCGCCCCCACCCTTCTTTTTTTTTTCTCCTTCCCACCCTGCAATCATGCCAAATCCATCCATGACCGCAAATGATGCTATGCTATGCGATGCTGATGCTAATGACCTCGGAAATACAGCGGCCAGGCAAACTACGCGCTCGCCAAAGCCGGCGTCGTCGGGCTGACGCGCACCATCGCCAAAGAATGGGGCCCTGCGTTCGGGGTGCGCAGCAACACCATCGCCTTCGGGTTCGTGCAGACCCGGCTGACGGCGGCGAAGGAGGCCGGTGCGTTCATCACCACGCCGGACGGGACGAAGGTGGCGTTGGGGATCCCCGGGAAGCAGCTGGGCGCGAAGGAGGGCGGGGCGGAGCAGAAGTATCCGGATATTCCGCTGGGGAGGCCGGCGAGTCCCGAGGAGGCGGCGCGGAGTGTGCTTGCTGTGGCGAGTCCGTTGTTTAGTTATGTGAATGGGGAGACGATTAGGGTTACGGGAGGAAGGAATATGTAGGTTAGTTCTCTTTGAAGAGTCTAGGGATGGGTGAGAATGTATTGTGGTATTCGTATTGGTTTATTTAGGTATTTGGTAGGTTATATACATGATGGTAGTATGTGTAGACTGGTTGGTAGACTTGGAAGTAGTTGAATACTTTCAGGCTGGCGCTGGTGCTGGTGCTGGTACATTGGTGAAGTCGAAGTGAGGTAAGACAACCAGACAGCCGCAGCCACGTAGGAATATTCATCGTATCCAAGTAGACCAGTCTACAATCGACAAATGTTCAAACATCCACAAATCCAGATGATTTATCTGAAATGGTAAAGAAAAAAGCCACGTAGCCAAACCTCTGCACGGGTATTCTGGGTATATCCAAAGGTAAAGAAAACAAAAGGGTGACGTGACACAGCCATCCCAACTCCTGACACGTAAATCGACATAAAAATATAAGCAAACAAGTGTATGCGACGCTTCATCTTCGAAGGGGGGTATTTTCACTCAGCGTGACCAGCATAAACTCCGTACACCGTACACAAAACAAATGCCCAAAGATTGATGATCCTCCCAAAATAGGTAAGGAAAAGGACTCGGTAGTAGAACAGATCCGTCTCCATCTCTTGTCCTTGGATCCAGGGACTGAAACCTTGGTGGCTTGACCAGGGTAGGCACTTGGCAGTATCCAAGGAAGCGGCGGTCCTGGCGGATGGGCGCAAGCAAATCAAAACAGATTAAGCGTATATCCATGAAAGAAAATATGCGTCGAAAATCCAGATATCCAAATCCGGGAGGGGAATAATACAAGCTGAATCAGTATATCCAGGCGTAGGGGAATAGCGCGTAAATCATGCAAGTTCGTTTTAACAGATGGGTATAGGGTATTTGTAGGATGGTTGAGAGACTACAAGCGGCGTAGTCAGTGGTGTAAGCGGCTCCGGAATATCACTGCATGCGATGGAGTCCGCCTGCGGGAAATCATCCTTGCAGTGGGTCTCGGCCTCCAGGCCTAGGGATGGCACGCTATCCATATCTGGGTAGCCTTCGGTGTAGGAGGAAGCGTCCGATACGGCCGAGAAGGCGTCGGAGTATTGTGATGATAGATCAGAGGAGCAGCTTGACGGCTGCGTGTTCAGGGCCTCGAAGACAGGAGCAGCAGGAGCAGCCTGTGGGGGAATGTGAGGCCCAGATGCCGAACCCCAGGGGGTCATAGGGTTGAGTGTGAAACGAGGACAGTCTAGAATGAGCTGGCGCAACTCCGGGATGGTAATCCTCTTGGATGGGTCGACCTCGAAGATGCGACTGAGGATACAGACCATCTCATCCGTCAAGGGGAGAATAGACTTGAGGAAGAAAGGGTCCTTGAGGTAGGCTCGGAAGGTAGAATCCTCAACCGAGGCACGCTTCCACGGGTTGCGGCCGCAAGTCAGGTTGACAAGAATAACCCCTAGGCTCCAGACGTCGTTCGGTGCGGATTGATAGTATGACATCGGGCGGGGGTTCGGTTGTTGACATTCTTTGGCACACAGGTTAGCATTTGCCGCCGGCCACAAAGAGGGGGGAGGGGAAGATCAAAGAAACCGTACCAGGCGACATGTAGAATGTCGAACCGCAGCCAAAGTCCGGGGTGAGATAGTCCGTCGTAGCAAGGCCAAAGTCGGCCAACTTGACAGTCAATCCCTGGTCGGTGACCAGGATGTTCTCCGGCTTGAGATCTCGGTGGTAGATTCCCAGGGAATGGCAGTAATGGACAGCATCCAAGATCTGAAGGAAAACCCGCTTGGCTAGGGGATCATTTCCAACGAAGTGGCCCTTGTCGGTGATACTCGAGAACAAATCTCCCTCGGGACAGAATTCCATGACCACATAGGTGCAGTCGACGGAGTCCATGATGCGAACTAGAGACACCACGTTGGGATGCTGGCTGGCCATATGATGCAACTTGATCTCCCGCTGCTGGAACTTGAGCTGGCGGGGATCCAGACCAGCTTTGTTGAGCGCCTTGACGGCGTATGGCACCTCGGTATGAATATCCACGGCCGTGTAGACGACGCCATAGGCGCCCACTCCGAGGATGCTGGTGAGCTCCAGCCGGTTGGCTAGGAGCAGTCCAAGACGGTCTTCCGGGGCATAGCAGCGGGCAAGGGGAGGAGTAGAGGGAGGCGTGGGAGGGAGCATATGAGGGTAGATGAAGGGAGAAGGGGCCAGCATGGTCGGCTAGGGGAATAATCCAGCAATCCAGCAATCCTAGGAAATCCTGATCCGGTGGCCGGGGACACAGTATGGCAAGTAGTATAGGTATGTATATATGTATATCCCGGGCGAAGGCGGCAAAAACCAAATCGGGACCGTATGTATGGTATTCTTGGCTCTCTCTTTCTCTCTCTTTTTTTTTTTAAGAAGCCATGGAAGGAATGGTAGTCGCAACTAATCCAAAAATCCAACAGAGTCAAGAAGTTGATTTATGTTGTTGTTGTTGATATTGTTGTTGCTGCTGTTTTGTTGGAGAAAGGTTGTCTGTTGCACAGGCAGGCGGTGCAGTATTGTTTGTCCTTGGGGGCTGAAATTGGGGAGTATATATTGACCGGCAATCCAGAAGTATGGGCATCCAAGGTCGGGTATATTAAGAATAAACGAGATAAAAATAAAAAAAAAGGTTAATAATATATAATATACGAGAAGAAAGCAAAGACGAGCGAATATCAAACGAAAGAGGAGCGAAGAACGGTGAGGGCAAGGATAGGGAAGGAATTAGGATGGTTAAGTCTGAAAAGGAGATACAGGGAGGCGGCGTGGAGGAGAGGGGGGGTGGCTCTTGGTGTAATAATAAAAGTAATACTAGTAACGGCAGGAGGAATTATTATTAAGGAGGCAAAGCATAATAGACGATTATTATTATAAAATATAATCTTATTTTTATTATCATGCTATGCTATTCCTATAGATTTATCCATGGCCACCGCCTCCTACAGGCTCATGGATCATGGATGATGGGGCAGGATTGATCGATTCGGGATAAGATGGAACCCCGTTGTCCAGCCCTGTTACATCTGGTTGGTCACAAGCCCGTAATTTGCGCCGCCGCCTGTACCGCATCTGGACTCGAGCGTCTGCGGTGGGCTCTCTGATTGGATGCCCCAGCTCGCGTTCTCTTGACCTTGAGGCGGTGTGCTGCAATGTGGGTCAGCGTGGGTGTGACAGCTCCACTCACACTACGTCAGGCGCCCCCGCTTTGATTGGCAGATAAATTCGGCCGCCTCGGTTCGATTGGTCGGTCCAGACGGGGGGTTCGTTTCGTCGACTGTGAATCATCCATCATCAGGTTCCGTCAAGACTCTCGAAGTTCTGGTCCCTGGTCCGTCACAGATCTGGAATCCTAATAATGGAGAAGTTGGAGCTGAGATCGTAATGATGGCAGCTAGAATGCGAGTAGATACGTCGCTGTAGCGACCGAAGTTCTTGCGGAGTACAGAGGAGACAGACAATGCTTTGCTGCACACCGTCTCTTTTACTTTCCTGTCCCAGAGCAAAATCCGCAAACCCGCAAACAGGAGGAGGATGACTCCATAAGACTCATGGAGTAACGGACTCAACAGGAGTCCACTGCCATGTACTACTTACTTCCACTACTCGGTCCTCCGTCCTCCGTAGTTAACAGTTCATGCCACGGCGAGGCGGGGAGGTGGTCCATGCTCTGTCGCAGTTGTAACTTGGACCTTGTAACTGGTAAGTAAGTTGTTGTCGGTGGTCGACCGCAGTCTCGCAAATCAAGGCTGGTGGCAGCCTGACTGCGTAACCACAACTGGGCATCGATGATTTCACACCATTTCATTGTTCCGGGATCCTTCTCCCCAGGAGTAGGCAGTCGTACTAGTACTAGCATCGGAGTACATATCGCAGCCTCGCCTCCACTCTTTCCAGAGGTCTCGAGGATCTCGAGCCGGACGGCGCAGAGACGACACGCAAACCCGCCACCATCTCATATTCTCGACCAGTGAGTCGACCAAGGCAAGCCTGGAGGTGTGCGAGTCTGGCTTCCTTGAGCTGGGAATCTGGACCAAGCCATGTGGATCCCCCCTCCTTAATCTGGCTCAAAGATAAGGTAAGGTGTCCACGGTGGATGGGAACACACAGGATACTACTACGTAGTCTACATGGCCAGGCGCTCGGACTGGGAAGTCGAAAGTCTGGGACGGCGAACTTGGAAATGGGAATCATCTGAATCAGTGGTCCTGGCGGAATGCATCTTCCAAGTTCTCTCCTACTTCTGGTCAGGTCAACGGCAATACCTATACCTGACTGGAGCGTGGATGGGCACCACTGGGGATTTACCATACAATACTGCGCTCTGTAACCATCCATCCTGTTTATTATTCGTCCCTCTAGCAAACTCTCTCTTCATCCAATCCTCCAAGTGAGGCAAGCGGGCACAGCCAATGACCCGCCTCCTTCGAGAAGATGCGACGCAACTGAGGCCGATGATGATTGGCCCAGTGGATGCCACGTTGGCATTCCAAGGCTCTAAGCAAACCGCCCAAAGTCAGACTACGGAATTGATTGTATCCTACCTTAGCCACTGGTAGGTAAGAGAGAGTCTACTCGCCTGTCTGGTAGACTGGTACCTGCGGTCAATGCGTTGGCCTTAGGCCCCCATGATCCATCCTGGAGGATTATTAGGTATTACTCATCCGCCTTCGTCCAGCCTTCAGGTGTGCCTGCTCATCCACCATCATATCAGATGAAATCATTCCCCACCCAGAGCATGAGGCCCAAACGCGGGGATTTTCTCATTGGACATCTATCTCTTGACCTTCCTCCCTCACCCTGATCCTCCAGCAAATCAGATCGACAAATCCGGGCCCTGATACCATACTCATACTCTCCTGTACCTAGGTAGTTTCCAGCCCTTCCCATCCGGCCCCTCCTCCCCCAAGCCTTTGCCAAGGGCCGTTTTCTTTGTCCAAGTCCAACGAGGTAAACTGAAGAGTATCTAGGCCGGACCTTCCGGAATTCATATCCAGGTCATGCAACGCCAAGTCCAGAAGGGTCCGGGCACTATCTACGTGTCTACATGTAAGACCCGGGGGTAGCGCTGGGCTTCAACCTTGGGAAGATCAACCAACGTTCTTTGTTGAATTACGCAGACCCTCGATCTCAGCCTTCTTTGTTGCTGGAGAGGTAGATAGTGACAGTGTACTGGAGGCTGGGCAAGCCGCAGGCAGCTCTTTCAAAAGACCTGAGCCCAGCCCAGTTCCAAGGTTCTCGCCGCCGCTTGGTCACACTTTCCCTACGGAGGACTCCGTTGTCCGGGGTCCCACTCTCACAGAGAGTGCGCTAATGAGGCTCTGCCATCGTTTCCAAGAAGTAATCTAGTAGTAGTAAGAGGTATAGCCAGTAGAGACTATGCAGTCAGGGTACCAGTTACATGGGAACATGTGGCTGACTAGGACAGAATCATCAAATGATCGCCACTGCGCAGCGGGAATATCATGATCTCCTCCGTAAATAGCCGTCCCGTCAAAGATGTGGGGGTAAAAGGCGGCTGTCGGTGTCCGATGGTAAGGTACCTCGATATTATTTTACATAGACTCTTAGTAGTCACTAGTAGTAGACATCCAGAGGCGAGATTGTGGCACACAGTTCTGATACCAGCTAAATTAATCGTGGTTTATGGGATGGTGCACTGATACCTATGGACCTTGTCATGCCTGTCTACCCTCTTCCATGTTCAATAATATTTCATCCTGCTGATACTTGCCACATTTCAGCCATAGCTATAGCTCTTCATATTCCACAAACAGGACCGCTATGAGTTGATCTCGCCATATAATGGTCTATTATTGTGCAGCCGAATGATACCATTTACATCTGCAGTGAGCATCTCAGTGTCACGCCTTCGGTCGTAAGATAAAAGGATGCTTCAACGCCTCAGCCGGGGTGCATCGCTTCTCCGGATTAAGACTCAGGCATCGGTCCAGGAGATCCACAAAAAGCGCCAGCTCTTTCGCCTCACTATCCGTCATCCCACGCGTACCCTTGCCCATCAGCCTCGTCCTGAGATCCCGAGTGGGCTTCTTGAAATCAATCACTCGGGTGGCAAGCCGTCCGGTGATCTTGTCCTCTTCCGTGCTGTGAAAGTTCAACATGTCGTCAAAGTGCAAGTGTGTCAAGGTGCCTTTCCGGAGCAGCTTGGGCGGGTATTTGCCACGGCATTCCATGATCGACTTGAGCATCTGGTTGTTGTTGCGCCCTGTGAACAGAATTTTGCCCGTGTAGAGTTCAAAGAGTGTGCACCCGATCGACCACATATCGACTGCGTAATCGTAGGGAATGCCCAGGATGATTTCCGGCGCACGGTAGAACCGACTGACCAGGTAGGGCGTAATCTCATTATCGGAAGCTGGAGATGCCGAGCCCAGATCACAGACCTTCAACACGTTGCGTTGCTCGTTAACCAGAAGGTTGTCGGGCTTGAGGTCCGCATGGAGGATATTGCATTTGCGGAGGAGGCTGAGCCCGAGGAAGATTTGCTGCGCGTATACCCGGATGGCCCGCAAGTTCAACCCTACATCGCGCCCAAACTTCTTCAGCACTCCTCGCAGGTCCATACTGAGATTCTCAAAGACCATGCACAGATGACCCTTGTGCTCGAAACTCCGTTCGAATCGGATAATGTGTTTCTTGTCCTCAGGGTCCGCCTCGCGAAGCTGCTCCAAGATATTGATTTCTTTCAACCCTGCCTTCTTCATGGTGTCGTTATTTCTGACGATCTTGATCGCTACCAGGCTGTTGGTTTTCGAGTCCATCGCGCGCACTACAGATGAGAACATTCCTTTGCCCAGATTCTGATGCACATGGTAACGGCCATTGATCAACTCACCAAGCCGGACATTATAGTACCCCTCGGGATCGTCCCAGTTATCCATCATGCTAATGTCGAGCTCCCGTGGTTGAGGTACAGCGGAAGTCGCAGACGCATGAGTCGGTGCAGCTTGCTGAGGTTCTTCGGCAAACATGTCGTCGTCGTCTTCGGCAAACATATCATAAGGATCCTTCGCCTTGGGTTCCGGCTGCCGCGGAGCATCAGGAAGAAGCATATCCTGCTTGGTGGTCTGGGTCTCATCGTAGCTCGCTGCGGAGACTTCTTCATTCCCATTCTGTCGAGCTAGTTTTTCTCTTTCGGCTTTCATATCAATAGTAGGGTCATAGTCTGCTGCTGAAGGCTCATCTTTATCAACGCCATTTACGCCTGCGCCATCGTGAACTAAATCGTCATCTTTGCCAATATTAAACGGAATTTGGTCTCCGGCGCTCTCATCTGGAGTTAGGGCAGCGGACGGTTGGTCATCTGCGAAAGTTACTACCCGCAACCGCAAAAAGAAAAAAAAGGCTATCACGTAGGGGAAGCCTACCTGGAGTTTCATTAATCGGGGTGACCGCCTCGCTCGTGGGAGTAGTCGAATCCCTCTCATCACCGAGATGTAATGCTTGGATACGCAAAGGCGTCGCCTGGGTTTTATACTTGGCTCTAATAGCTTCCCGCCGTTTGCGACGGGCCTCAAGCTGGGCAGCCTCATCAACGGGCTCGATCGGTTCAACATTCTCATCAGCTTGTCCATTCACGCTAACAGAAAAATCAGTAAATTTCACCCATAGTAAAGCAGGCTCAACATACCGATCATCACCACTGGATGGAGCGTCCGAAGAAGCTGCCTGCACCTGATTTTTCTGAGTTTCAGCATCCTGTCTAGAATCTTGAGCGACAGCTGGGGTGGTGCCCCGTTCGCTCACTGACTGTTCAGCAAAAGACCCTCGTTTCTGAGAGGCCACGCTTGTTTCTCTTTGGCCTCTCGGCTGCTCCCACTCGTCGCCCGAGTATTGTTTGCGTTTCCGAATCCCATGGAACGGTGATCGACTTCCCGTTCGTGGCCGCTTATCCCTACGTCGGTCATAGTCGTCGCCATATCGCAGATCCGCATGCTGATTTTCCTCACGGTCATAGTCGTAATAGGGCCTACGGTGTCTCTGGTAGCCTCGATCCGCGTGCCGTTCATCGTATCGATGGCTTGCGCGCCGCGGGGGTGTGTATCGGGAGCGCCTGTCATCATCATAATCAAAGTCGTAGTCGTCATCCCGCCGACGCTTATACCCTCTATAGTCTCGGTAGGGAGAGCGTGATCGGGAGATCGACCTCGACCTGGTTCTCGATCTCCGACGGCGTGGAGACTTGGTCAACGATGCGGGAGACCTGGGCGCGGGTGAATGTCTAACTCTGGTGGGACGGTCAACGCTGTTGCCATTAAGAGGAAATTGCGACGTAGTTGCCTTCGTCTCCGAACCTGATTCGATGATTTCGCCCTCAGAGGCGGTCGATGGAGACCTTGTGCGCGGTGCCATGTTGCTGACGTCTCACTAAAGCACTCAATGAGAACGACCGGTCGGCTTTTACCACACAGTCTGGAGAAGCTTCACAGACGGTAATTGCGGTTAGCAAGGATGCTTCAAGAAGCAGGGCTTTCGAAAGTGATTGGGAGAAAGTTCCAACCAACTGAGGTAGAGACACCACACACTTTCTAGTTTACCACCACCGGATAAACTAACATGAAGCTGTAAGAAAAGAAAAGAGGGAGAGGCGATGTCTTGCTTGATTCGAAGCCGGTGTGGCAGATGCCTAGGGTGACCGAGTCTTCAGAAGGTGCTTCACCAAAACTATCCTAAGGAAGGTCGGTCATGGGTCCCGTGACGGTCAGGATTGGAGTCACGGGAGAGCCTAACCAGATTCGGAATTAGTTTAGTCCCCCACGGGCGCTTCTCCGGCGCAACTTTTTTCTTTCCCCCTCTCCTTATCACTGTCGCAAACAAAGTCAGAATCTTTTTTTCGCTTTCAAATTCCTTTTACACAAGTCAGGATGGGTGGTCAAAGTAGAGAAGGTGAGTCATATTCTGGTTAAACTCCTGTTACACCTATCAGTGGTAACTAAACGCCTTTTTATCTCAGGCGGCAAGGTCAAGCCCCTCAAGTCGGCTAAGAAGGAGAAGAAGGATTTGGATGACGATGATCTCGCCTTCAAGGAGAAGCAGAGAGCCGGTATGTGCTTGTCCTGTTAGATCCATCTCTCTATGACCTGCCGCTAATCCCTTCGACTACTACAGAGGCCAAGGCCAAGAAGGAGCTATTGGAAAAGGCTAAAGGCAAGGGCCCGCTGAACACAGGCAGCCAGGGGATCAAGAAGTCCGGAAAGAAGTGATTGCATTCTGCCCTTATGCGCTTTTCCCCATTCACGAATGCAACGAGCCACGAACCACGAGAGCAACGGGGCGGACACCCACGGTGGCATCGATCACTCCCCTTCGCATATGAGCGTATTTTGATACTGTCCTTCTCGGAATGCATATCATCTACCATCTCACCCGAGTAGTATGGCCTATTTCCGGCTTTCATAACTAGGTCTCGGGGGCTTTAGGTTCCATGTGTCTAAGAGGATTGGATCCAAACAAAAGGGTATCATTTGCACAATGCTAGGTACCAACTGAGATTTATCATCAAACATTGTTACCAGATCAAAACAACCAGAACATCATACAAGACCTCAAGGGCTGGTAGAGGGAACTCGTAGATAGAAAAGCGTGGGCCCCGCCCAAATCTGAATAGGCTGCGTAGTACTCCGTACAACGCTAAAAGAATAAAGCAAAGCAATGGCGGGAATAGGGCGTTGGGTAAAAGAAAAGAGGTAAAGGGTATTCGCTCAGCTGGTCACTCTCCTGACCCATAAGCTAGAGCTCTGACCGAAGAAATCTTCGTCCTCGCGCTTCTTCCACGCTCGGAGTAACTTCAAGCCAATCTCATGTTCTTCCTTCTTGATTTCGGCCAGTTCGTTGTTAAGACTGGAAACCGTTTTCTTGACTTCTTCTCGGGCAGCCATGTCGTACGCGACAGAGCTCGGTTGGATGACTTGAGTCAACTCATAGATGATCGTGTTGATGTTCGCTCTGCGACGGGCAAGGTCGTCCCTTCTGGCTTCGAGCATTCCAATGCGGCCTTGAGCGGTCATTTCAGCGGGATTTGGGGGAAGCTCTTTATCCGAAGGTACTTCAGAAGGGGTAGGCTTTCTGACAGGCCGTTTGCCAGGGACGATTGCACTGGGAACTGGACGTGCTCGAGACATGATTGATTGGGCGGTATCACTAGATTGAGACGCAGTGTCAATGATGCTCGGTGGCGGGCTTGAAGCAAGGCTCTGTCGCGGACTCGGAGCTGGACTTGCAACTTCGGTCGGGGCATAAGTAGTCACGCTGAAGCGACTCGCAGGCTCATGAGCGTCGTTGTCGACGAGTGCGAGGCCGGTCAGCCCAGCGCTCAAGTCAGGACCCGGGGCGAGATCGACGCGTGGCGGGGCATTGTTGCCGCTGCCAGCACTAGCGTTCCCCTCAACTTCTCGTGAGCCATGGAACTTCTTCCTAGGCTCCTGCTTATTATTTTCTTTGCCAGCAGTAATTGTCGTCGTAACTGTCGAGAGTTGCGCTATTCCGGGACGCGGGGATGGATTATTCATCTCCCTCAGCCGCTCATTGCTCTTTGACAGTCGCAGGCGCGATCCAGGTGTATTTCTCGGCTGTTCTTGTATTGGGGTGACCATAGGCTCCCGCCCGCTCGGACCTTTCCAGGGCTCGCGGGGTACAAAGGGAGCGGGTTCGTTACTTCCATATCGTCGATTCCGGGTTTCGGATCCTTTCTTTCTTGAATGTAACTGGTGCTTTCCCCAATCGAGGATTTTAGAGCCATGGGATGGCATAGGCGACGCTGATACCTCCGTTTTGAAAGTAACGCTACTAGGATTAACTTGCCCAACTCTACCCTGTTGGCTTGTAGTCGGTTCCCCGGAAAAGTGATCCCATCTGGTTGCAGCAGTACTGAGGGGCGGCTTTGTCGATTGCGGGTTGCCCGGTTGCGAGTCGACGCGCTTCCGAGGGACCGGTATATGGCTTGCAATTTTGCCCCCTTTCGGTGTACTCCAGCTCATTTCATCTCCCATCGAGGAAACTCCAGAGCTGGCCCGACTATGGGAGCGACTACCGACTGGTGAGTTGAGGGGAGAAATATCCACGCTCGGCATTCCTTGAGAGTATCCATTGTCATTAATTGGCGCGTGGGATTGCGGATGGAGCCCGTATGTGTCGCTGATTGAGCGTTGCCGGATGTGGTCGTAGATCGCAGTATCCCTCGAATATACGGAGGATGCCACTCGGCGATTGGAATCCTGATCATACTGCACGGTGGCAGGAAAATCTAGACGACCACTGCAGAAATGAATCAGTACGAAAACGCGGTTTCGGGGAGGATCCCGAGAAATCCGTACGATGGCAACGTAGGTAAAGCCTTTGAAGAGATGCCGCCGTCCTGGGAGACGGGAGTTGATGAAGACTGGTAGTGTCTGGTGTTTGCTGGCGGTGGACTCTCACTCGCCGGCTTGCGGCTTCGATGGAAAGAAACCTTTCCCCACATCTTGGCCTACAGAAAGAGGATTTGAAGGTCAGCAGAATATCCCCAAGACCAGATTGCATAGATCGTACGAGCACTGGCTACTTCGGTTCGGTCCAGGCCTAACAATTATATAGGTAGAGACCGAGATCTGGCGATTGAACTGAAAGCCGTCAGGCAGTCAACATGCCTGCACGTCATAGACAAAGAAGAAAAAGAGGCCAAGCGAGCCCAGACGATTGGGAGCAGTGGATTTGAGGCTCTCTGGCAGAGGCTGATAAAACCAAGGACATTCAGAACACGAAAACGGGAGGGGCGAAGACGAAGAGTGAGCCAGAACGGACAGTAAATAAAAGTAGAGAAGCGAAAGTAGCAGTGAGAAAGGGAGGGCAGTTGTAGCAGCGGCACAGCCACTGTTTGGTCAATGAAAAGAATGCGAATTTCGTTTGCCTAATCGAAAGAAAAAGAGAGAGAAGGAATCAGGGCGCGAACGGCCTCGACCAACAACACATTCTCAGAAGATGAGAAGATGAGAAGATGCGAGCGAGTCTGCGACAGAGAAGTCATCTGGTGGTCTAGAAAAATGAAGGACCCTGTTTCAGGTATGCAAGCTCGGGTTCTAGCGGGTAAGGTAGCGGTCCACCGGTTCAACGGGTTGGTAGAAACGTCCAGATTTTTAATATTGAGCTCCATTCATCTGAAACAGGTTTTATAAATAGCTTCCACTTGATTCCGATGATGTGCGACTTGACTGCCCGACACAGGATGATATGTGCCACTGCTACTGCGAGGGCAGTAAGCCTCGGGCGAGGAGAAGATGTTGCTGCGCCGTCCAAGGTTCCTCCTTGCCTAGCAGTCAATAAATAATGGTGCAAAATCAGACTTGAAGATTGATTCTAGGAGTACCAATACTATACAGAGTTATTGCCTGAGGCATTTAAGTATCACGTGCTGTAACTCTGCCGAATTGGCCAGCCTCAAATTCTCGATTCCGAGCACGTTCCGTCATAGAGGATCCACCACCGACTGTCAAATGCCAAGATCATCGTCAGCTTCGACATCTCTCTTCTCCTAGATAACTTGCTTTCACATTGATCGTAGTCAGCTCGAACCGGATATTCTGGGAATCACTATGTCAGCAGCAGGTATCGCCAACCCCCTCACACCCCCCTCCCGTCATCTCCAATTCGACCGAAGCGTACTAACAAACCCAGCAGACGGAACGTCTCCGCAAGCAGAGGTGTAAGGACAACTCCCCATAACCATAAGGTATCCCCCAACTGTCTAATAAATCAAACCAGGATGTCAATCGCCTCACCGATAAACCTCATTCTCGCCTCCGTCTTCGCGATCCTCGTGTACATGCAATTCCGCCCCAAAACCCCCGCAACCCTCCCCAAGGCCCCTCCGCCCGTCGTCTTCCGCACATTCACCCCCAAGACGCTCCTCGAGTTCAACGGTCAAAACGACAAGCCGATTTACTTTGCTGTCCGAGGGCGTGTGTTTGACGTTAGCCCTGGGCGGAACTTTTACGGCCCGGTATCATTGCCCCCCTTCCACTTGGAGAGCAAATTTCGGGAGAAAAATGCATAGCCGTGGCATGGCCGGATTGGGTTGTTATAGCGAGGCTAATATTCTGACAATAGGGCGGTCCCTACGAGAACTTCGCTGGCCGAGATGCGTCCCGCGGCCTAGCGTTCCAGAGCTTCGATCGGGAGATGCTGACCGAGGACTTGTCTGGTCCGTTGGATGACCTGAAGGATTTGAATGAGGAACAGTTAGAGAACCTACAGAGCTGGGAGGAGAGGTTCTTGGAGAAGTATCTTGTTGTTGGGAAGTTGGTTGCTGAGGGGGATCCTGAGGCGCCTAAGGAATAAGTCCGCAAGATGGTGGCTGCTTAGCAGACACTGAAGCTACTGTGGTAGCTTGAAAAAGATTTGCGACGTTACGAAAAGAGAGGAAGAGTTCTGTAAGACGTCTGGTTTTAAGCGATTTCTTAGTGGTGACTTCGGAATACGTTGGTCTTTGATCTCGATTAGGGTTATTTGTCACGCTATATTGAGGTGAACTCTTTCAGATGGGTTATGAGACACGATCTTTTGACTAGTTGGTTATACATGAAGTCCCTTTATCATACCTATACCTTTTTAGATCTGATACCAATTGCCTAAGGATAATTGAATAGTAGATATATGGATAAATTGGGATGAGTACAAAAACCGCCTAGAGTTGCGATCATGTCAAGATATATAGTTAAACAGAACAAGTAACCTACAGGTTCAACAATAATAAAATATCCCCAGGAGTATAGATTCAAACTGGTTGCAAAACTTACTAAATACATGTCATTAGGGGAA
The DNA here is from genome assembly GCA_025688805.1 of Aspergillus egyptiacus. Lineage (NCBI taxonomy): Eukaryota > Fungi > Ascomycota > Eurotiomycetes > Eurotiales > Aspergillaceae > Aspergillus > Aspergillus egyptiacus. Next base: position 53,823 of record MU628487.1, on the reverse strand, counting down.
CTTTGTGTACAAAAGGAAAGGGCGTTAAATCATGCGTCTCTTCTTCACAACTCAGACCGGATCTCCTCAGCCTTCTCTCCAGCCTTGCTCTTCAAGTTTTCAGCGGCCTCCTGACCCTGGGCTCTACCGCTGGCTGCGCCAATCTTCAACTGGTCCATCATCCACTGAGCAATTCCGCCCAGTTTATTGTAGATTGCTCCCTGGGGAGTGGAGGTGCCGTATCTGAAGTAGTGGGCATTCCGGCGGGCGGTAGCGCGCAGCTCGTTCAACTGAGAGGCCTGGTAGACAGGGACTCCATAAGAGTCGAGGTACGACTTAAGGTCGGATTGAGACCAGGTGTCGAAAGCGGAGTCCTTTGCGCTGCCGGTGGCCTCGTTCATGTACGAGGTTGCAGAAGCGAGCTGATCTCCACCGGCCTTGGTAGCCTTGTCCCAGGAGATTTGCGCTTCCTTCACCAGTTCGTCACGTGTAACTCCGGCGCGGTTGGCGGTCTTGGAGCCCATTGAAGAAAGGTACTTCCTAGAATCAAAGTCAGAATCAATATAAATGCAATACTAGGGTTGGCTGACATACTTCAAGTGTTCCGTGTCCCAGGTATCGAAAGTCCAAGCGCTCCATCCAGTAGCGGCCTTGTGCTTGTTCAACCTGACTTGAGCAAGGAGCTCATCGCGCTTGCCACTCTGAGGCACAGGGACGCCGCGGGCATCGAGAAAAGCCTTCAGGCGGGAATCAGACCAGGAATTGATGGCGGCGTCAAATGCTTCTTGAGCCTTCAAAGAAGCATTGTCAGTGGCCCGGGCATATTCGTTGCCGGCTCTAGAGGTAGCAGCACCAATATAGTCAGAAGCGGTTGAAGAAATTGCCGAAGAAGCTGAAGAAGCCTGGTCAACCAGCGCAGCGCGGTGCTTCCGTGCCAACGCAATGAGCTCATTACGTGTGGAACCCTGGGGCACATGGATATCATGCTCATCCAAGAACTTCTTCAGATCCGAATCGGACCAAGCACTGAACAAGGCTTCAGACAAAGTCTCTTGTGCTGCGTTGGCCGAGGAGACGATCGAGGCGGCGACGTTTCGGGCCTGTAGGCTAGCAAGACGGGTGTTACGACGCACCGCTGCGATCAACCGATCCCGCGTAGTAGGCTGTGGGACAGGCCATCCGCGCTCGTCGAGCCACGACTTCAAGTCGGAATCGGTCCAGTGCTCGTAGAGCCAGTTTCCAGGATAGTGAGCGGCCTCGCCGAGCTTCTTTGCGACAGACTCATAGTTCTCTCGGGCGGCCTTGAGGAGGGTATCACGACGGCGGGGTTGAGGCGCGGGGATGCCGTGTCGGTCAAGGAATGCCTTCAGCTGCGAGTCGGACCAACTAATTTGTCTTAGCGTATTTCCCGCATCAATCTAACACAGATGCACTTACGTATCAAAGACCCATTCCTTGGTGTTTTCCCAGACACCGCTGGTGTGGTCTGCGACGTGCCCAAGTGGTTTCTGGACCTTCGTGTCCCAGTTCGCCTTCACCACGTTCTCGAGATCCTTGCGGTCTGCCGGAGAGGGGTAAGGTATGTCTAGTTGTCCGTTAGTTTCTGAATGTAGAGGCTCAAACAGAAAAAGCTAAGTACCATGGTCAGAAAGCCAGCGCTCTAGTTCAGACTCATGCCATTTGTTATAGACTAGATAGAAGTCAGTACAGTAGTCACCTGTCTAGTGATCCCAAGCAAACCCACCCGCTTTGCTAAACCAAGTGGAGGCGCCAACCGCATCGGCGGCTGCAAGCGTGCACACTAGCCAGGAGGCTAGATGTAGCTTCATTCTGCTGTACGGATTTCGCGATGTTCTCCCAGGAAGGCTGCGTGAGGTTGTTGCTGGACAGGCAAACGGTAATAACTAGAGCAAAGAGATTTTAATAGAAACTACCAGGTGAGATCAAAGGCCTAGGCTATCAAGAGATGAAAAGCAGCACTTCTTAAACCAGGTGGGAGATGACCGCCGAGTGACGTATTCGCGCAGAGCTGGAAGACACTGCAGTGCCAGGTGCGATTGGCGTCATCGACGGAGGTGGCATTATGGTTCTACCAAACAATTGAGCAAAGCCTGTGCCAGTGGTGTCACGGTCTGGCCTAAGTAAGACAAAGAGATCGACCATGGTCACTTCCACCTGGTTCTTAACATGCTGTCGCTAGGTACAATAACAAGCTTCAGTTCTGGAGCTATACCAAGTATTGACTGTCCAATGACGCTATCAAAGTGCTTGACTTTTGGGGCAGGCGGTAGACATGGAACAGGCCGGACCCGCCTTTGGGCAGAACCCCAGAGAGGAAAGGCCTAGGCACATGACGAGCTATCCTATTTTAGGGAATGCGGAGACGGCCCGCGGGCGTCCTTCAAGAAATGCCTACCTTACCTACAGTACAGTACAACTTCGAGAGTTCTCAACTGTGACCGGTCATCGGCACTCCATCTGATTTGAGAAAACTTCATTCAGAAAAAGCAAGCCAGTAATTGGGAAAGCTCTTCCATGTATGGAGACGACGCGTTGACGCGACCGAATGAATATACCTACTTGGTGGTCTGGTAACCGCCTCCAGCAAGCTGACCGTCTCTGGGTTAGGTACCTAGACAACTCATCTACTCCTGCTGCCTTATATGAGAGCCCATTTCTCGCTACTACTGTCTAGCTATACTTCAGCAGCCATATCAACCACTCAAAATGGACTCTCCAGCTTCACAATGTAGCCAAAGTGTCATAAACTTTGTCCTGTCAATGTATGCTTACTCTCTCGCTTCTGCTACATCTGCTGATCAAATTCTGTGTTTAGTCTGATCGTGCTCGGAATATTCTTCTCCTACTTACCTCAATTGATCCGCATCGGCAGACTGAAAACCTCCTTTGGAATCTCGCCCTACTTCGTCTTATTGGCAGGAACGTCTGGCACATTCGCTCTAGCAAACGTGATCTCGCAGCAACAGAGCCTGCAAGCCTATAAATGCTGCACGAATGCCAGCGGGGTATCGTGCTTTGCAGGTCTACTGGGGGTCGTGCAGGTCGGGACACAGTTGCTCAGCGTCTTCGCAATGTACGTTTGTGCCATGCTCTCTATGCAGTACTCATCCGCCTGGGCTAACTTCCTACTCTGAATAGTCTTGCTCTCTTCGTCGTATTCTTCCCGCGAGGAACTTCACAATCGCCCCCCGCAACCTCACAGGAAGGGCCTACATATAGAACCGCCATAACGGTGGCTGCAATCTGCATCGTCCATGCTATCGTCACATTGATCGTCACCCTCACCGTTGGCTTGAAGAAGCCATCGTCGCTACAATCATGGTCAAACTTCTGCGGTGTAACAGCTGCAATCCTCGCCTCGATCCAATACTTTCCTCAGATCTATACGACTCTGATGCTGCGCTGTGTGGGCAGCCTGAGCATACCAATGATGTGCATCCAGACTCCAGGCGCACTTGTTTGGGCAGGCAGTCTTGCTGCCCGAATGGGCAGCACGGGATGGAGCACATGGGGAATCCTAATTGTTACGGCATGCTTACAGGGCACGCTGCTGGTCCTGGCGGTATTCTTTGAATACCTTGGCCCTAACAAGGGCCATAGTCACGAATACAACAAGGACCATGCTCCGATCATGCCAGCCGAAGAAGACGAAGACCAGGATGGAAGAGACAGACCGTATGAGGAAACACCGCTCCTACACGGAGACCGCTAGTGCTTCAAGGCGGTTCGATTATACAGCCTCCCGGCCGTCCTACCAACCCAAGTTCCGTCAATCACTGCCCGATCTTATATATAGCATACAACAGCTGCGAAATAGCTGCAAATCTCGACAGGCCTTTTCATGTATAGCTAGAAATCCAATCCATATCCAGAAAGAGCCGTATATTTCTGATTATAACAACCAAAGACGCTGAATGCAATTCAAAAAAATGTTCATTTCACCGGGTAACTCGAGCAGAATTTCACAGAAGCGAGCGGAAATAACAGCGTGCTTCCACCCTCTAATTCATAATATTCATAAAATCTCTTGCAATAAGCAATTGTATACACGCTCCCCCCGCCACTAGATTCTCATATGCAACTCGTCTAAGCAGCGTTGTAGATCAAGCGGAAGATGTCGTTGAAAACGAAGTAGCTTCCAGCACCGTCGGGCAGGAGCTGGAAGGTCTGTGTGTAGTTCATGGGCTTTTGTTCCTCGTCGACCTTTAGGCCCGGTCAGCATTGGCTTTGGTCGCTACTAATTTTCCTGTTGGGGGGAAATACCAGAAGAGCACCGGTAACCAGGACAAGGATACCGCCTTGTTCGCTGGAAGGCTGAGCATCCAAAGTCGCAACCTGATGCTGGACCTTCTGGAAGGGAAGGCTCTGTTTTCCGATAACGTTAGTACACGCCATGTTACACTGCGGTTTCCTGTGGGAAACCGCTTCCTGTCGGAAGCGGTGTCGGGGCCGGGCTTACGCTGAGCTTCTCCATGATTGAGGCGACGCCTTGAATGGAAGATGTCTCAAAAGTGAGCATGGAGGTGTCGCGCTGTGATGTCACAAGGACAACATAGTTAGCATTGGGTTTCGTTGACCCTTAGTAGCGTAAGAAATGGAATGTGCGTACGTAGAGACCGGCGAGACCGCCGCGGTTACTATCAAAGGTCTGATAGTAGAATGTGACGAACTGCTCTGTTTCGGGCGTTAGATGCCATTTTCCGGCTTCTCTTGTGTGTTTCTTGGGTCGTCTCCCGGGATAGTGGGGGGAAACAGTCGCGACGGAGGTCCGAGGTGGGAATTTACATACGAGCGATGTTTGCGAAGTCTAGACATGAAGATATTGTCAGCAAGATGCCATACTGGGGTGCTCATACTGCTGTCGTTTGTTGCTGTGCTGAAGAGGAGTGGCTAGGAGTCTTTTGAGGAGGGGCAAACAAACTACTGCGAGCAGGGTCGGAACAGAGATTGCGAGGCTAGAAAGGACTTACCGGCCATTTTGACGGTTTGTGTTGGCTAAAGATTAAAAGCGAGATGGAAAGCAAGGGAGAGGACTGGGTTTAAATGCGATGGAGATGGAAAGAGTGAGAATTATTGCCCGATCAACAGCCTGAAGAGAAGGAAACCTAAGAAGGATTTCCGGAGGGGGAAGAAACACTGTGGGGCTGCCTTTATTGTTGCCTTACCAAAGAGGCACCAAATTGGGTCTACCCTACTGTACTACATATCCATACTACATATCCATGCATGTATGCGCCTTAGCAGGCTGGATTCCCTTGGGCTGAACCTAGGAACGACCGGTAAGGTCCTGAGAAGCGGAAGGATCCTGCAACCACTCAAAACACCCAGAGAGGCGAGACAGGGCTCCGGGAAACAAGGTCCACAGCACACGTGATATAATGTACTCCGTAGAAGTATACAGAGAATCTACACCAAGGACAAACCATATACCAAAGATCTACCTAGACATACCACCCGCATACCAAGTCATAGTATATAGCTACACTTGCTACCACTGTAATTCACCTCTTTATAAAAGATTATTTACTACTTTTATTGTGCTTGTCTTACTACTAAGCTAGATAGTAAATAAAAATCTTTCCTGGTTAGGGGACAGCATTTTACTATAATCAGGTATATTTATCCAGTTGCCTGGAATAATTTACTTTCCGCACGTCATTCTCATTTCTTCCATGACCATTGTATGATGGAATTAGCTGGGCTCTCTGCCCTGGTGGCGCGATGGATGCTGCCGGTCAGAACAATGATCACACTGAAGTAGAACCGGTGTTCATGATACAGAGCAGAGACATGCCCGAGCTTTGAACTGAGCACCCTATCTGGATCAAATGGAACTAGGCCACCGCCTGCGAAACCATTTCTAATAGTTTTTGCCTGAAAAGCACGTTCGCGAGCTTGTGGAGAGGCGTCTAGAAAATCAAGCTTATCAATATGAATGTAACCTGGGCATGCTTTCTGCTCCACCAAGATCCCATGCGCCCTTTTGAAAGGCACAAAGCAGCCTACATCCAGAGGTTGAAGCTTGTAACCACTCGAGCAGTAGCTACTAGGCGCATAGCAAAGGCAGTCTTGTTGAAATTATAGATATCCTCTTGTGCGATCCCATGCTGCATGATAGTGATTTATACACAATCAAACTACTCTTTAATCACTTCAGGGTCTTCCATTTTGCTCATCAATAACTACGGTCTTGATTATAGCGTGATTTTATCTCTTTGTGTTAACTGAATTTACAAACTGGAATCTGAAGCATTAAGGTTGGAGGCATCTAGTCCCCAAATAAGAAAGTGGTCATTTTACTAGCCCTAGCGCGAAAAAGGGTGTCAATATTTCTTCCCCACTGTATACAAAGCTCTTGTTCACTTGACAATGTACCATGTGTCAATTCCCGACCACGTACAGTATCTGGCAATTCCGAGCCCGTGCCAAGAACCATACCACAGATCGTATTTTGGAGGTGCCGGCCACATGCTTGTCACTACACTAAGGTACCCATTCTGGACTGCATTTGTTCCTCCCTCCAGGACACGGAGCGAGATGACGGCTCGCCGTGCCCACAGCGCCTGGGGACGGCGGGGGACGGCGACATGTCCGCGCTCGCCGACTCGGTCAGCCTGCCGTCGCCGAAGGCCTTCTGGCCCGATTCGGAATACAGTCCATATCTAATATCCAAAAAGCACATCAAATAAAGGATACTTCGCCCCCGGGACCATCTGATTTTCTCTATCTTTTCACATTAGTTCGCCTTGACGCATCCGCAGAAGGGGATATCCATCTTGACCACTTTTCCATTCCGCTGCTCCTTCAACGACCATGACCGATTCCGAATATCTTAAGAATGATCCCATTCTTATTGTGGGTGCCGGAATTTTTGGGCTCAGTACCGCTTTGGAGTTGAACAAGAGAGGCTACACCAATGTGACCGTGGCCGATCGGTACAATGCCCCTGTACCTGATGGGAGCAGTGTTGACATTTCCCGAACCATTCGCGTTGAGTACGCCGACAGACTCTATGCCAAGATGGCCCGCGAGGCACTTGCCGAGTGGAATACTACGTTCAAAGATCATTTCCATCCATGTGGGTTTGTTCTGATGGCCGATCAGAATGCTGCCGATACCTACGTCATGAAGAGCAAGGCCATGAGCGAAGAATTGGAAGACTACAGCGGCGAAATCACCGACGCAAGCACTCTCAAATCCCGATTTGACAACTTTCCTGCAGCAACGGACGGACTGAGTGCTTATTTCAACCCTCGTGACGGTTGGGCGGATGCGCAATCGGCCGTCCGGTTTTTGGCTCAGCAATGCAGCCAACGAGGCGTTAATTTTGTTACCGGGCCTCGCGGAACTGTCACATCACTTCGAATCAGTCCTCGTGACAAGCGTGTTGTTGGTGTGAATGTCGCTGATGGAGAACCTATCTTCGCGACTCAGACGATTCTCGCAACCGGCGCGTGGACTGGGCAACTAGTACCAATTGCGCATGCAAGCTCTGCGTCTGGACATAATTGACACCCGAAGAAGCGGAGTCGTTGCGACGCATGCCCGTCATCATGAACTTTAGTACCGGAGTCTTTGTCTTTCCTCCTTATCCAGGGAATAACCTCCTCAAGGTAGCACACCATGGACGGGCCATCTCCAATGTCGGTACAGTCAATCTGACCTCTACCATCAGCAGCGTCTACCAACTGCTTCTCCAGCTCGTCGGCATCAGGCGGCTGCGTAGAGGTCCTGAAGGGACAAACAGGAGTGGCAGGGTAACCACCGAGCCATATGGCCGGATTGAACAAGGCTTTCTTCACCAAGTCAGCTACGACTGGCTCCAGCTCTCCGGTAACGATAGTGGCCAAGGGTCAGTGGTACTAATCTGGTAAGGTGCGTAGTTGTTGACTGTCATGGATGTGAAGGTGGTCATTTTTCTAAGTGCCGCCATCTTGGCCATTAGCCCTTTCGTAGTATAGTTTGGACAGAAAAGAGTCATAACTTGTAAGTTTTGATACTCCATAAACCCTGAGTTACACTTTTGATGTAATATTATATTATGGCACTTTGAGAAAGCTCCAATGGTTTTGTCATGTTGTGGTTCAAGTACATATTTTAATTAAGTACTGGAATTACTTCCGGCTGAACTCAACTGCTATTAATATGTGAATCACCACCGGCATGAGTAACTGCCTGAATTTGTTATCCTGCAGAGAAAAGTAAAGAAAAGTCGGAAAGAACAACGTCTTTTGATAGGCCCTTCAAGTAATGGGTTACATTCAGCTGCTGGACACCGTTTCCGCAAGTTTAACAGTCCAGAGCCTATTTTGACCCAGAACCACAAGCGTATCTCCAGCGAGCGCAAACTGTACAATGGCCGTACTTATAGGATCTTTGGTGAAATATTGGGCATTGAACACGCCGATGATCCTTCCGTCCGCTGCTCTCACCACGATTCCTTCACCCTCCCCAGTCCAGACCCTCCCCTGATCATCCACCCGGATTCCATCAGGGGCTTGCATCCTGGATATCCCGAAGATACGCTTGTTCGTAGGCCACATGTCCTCGTCGAGGCTATATTTGTATATCGCCGGCGCTCCAACTTCAGCCGGCATACCCCATACTCTACTGCGCTCCGCGCCACCGAAATCTGTCACCCAGAGCGTTTTCTGGTCAGTGGAACATCTGACTCCGTTCGCAACAGGAAGCTCGGTCCTGCTAATCGCCGGTAGAAGAAGCTTCGCCTGTGGATCCCAGCGCCAAAGACCCTGAGGTAGTGTGTCGTTCTGGCCACCCTAGGATCCTTCAGGATAGGGCAGAATTGTGATGAACATGGACGAGTTCCCGGTACCCGGCTGCGTAACCCAAGCCACATCATCGATATTATCGAACCTCAGACCGAAGTATGAATTCAGGACGGTCTCGACATGACCAGTTTCTGGCTCAACAGACACAACTCCGCCGGGCCACCCTCGCGAATCATCGCGCAGACAGGTAAAGTATACAAAGCCATTGTGGTAGTACCCACCATTGGGGTTCTCTAGCGGCCTTGACGTGTTCAAGCCCCGAATGCTTTTGTCGGTGAGGTTCAATATTTCGTCCCTGGTGGGCCCGTCGTTCACCCAACTCGTACCAGACTTCGTTGCGCCCACTGATCCAGACACCTGCCTCGGCGGCAAAGTTGGTTCGTCAATCAATTCCGCAGAGGGGTCTGGACCAAGGAGGGTGAGAAATTCTTCATCATAGGCGATGAACGGCGCCTGTGCCGCCAACTGGAGAAGAGAATTGATGGACGAGGACGAGGTGTTGGTGCCATTTACGAAGGTGTGGGAAATGTCTCCGTTGAAGGGGGAGGGCAGTAGATATGTGAGTTCATACGGTATTGAGACAATGCTGTTGCTATACGCAACGCATATATTCAATAGGAGACAGAGTAATGGGGTCTTATAAGAGTTATCAACCATGTTGCAAGGTTTGATCTGGTCGTTGATGGAATGGTATTCGCTGGGGTGGACTGTCCACACGTTATATATAGTATATAGTACGCAGTGGATAACCCCATCATCTGCTGCAGATACTGTAGTGACAGTCTGTTTGAGCCGAAGATTCACCGCACAAATATTGTCGCAAAGAGCTTTGATGTTGGGTCCAACGATTGTCGCCCCATTCCCATCTGACAATTCCATGCCAAAGACTGATTTATAAGCCAACTCCATACGGGACCATTGGTAATGTTAGGGTTTATTCTAATTTCTATGTGTAAATGCTACATCATCTAAACTGTGGGCGGATGGCCAGGTCAGTTCCATGTATCAAGTGCTGTCTATCAAGTTATGGCGGCGTTCAGGAAGTGTTAGTACTGTCCACGGGTGTAGAAGCGTAGTGTCTTTCCCAACATAACCTGTGAATATATACATATACATATATATATATATAACTATATCATACCTCAGGATGTCAACAAATTTTTCCTTCTCTATGCTCACCATCTATCGGTAGGTTTTAGACATTCCTTGGACTGCTCACTCAACACCATACTTCTTCTCATGGTATTATGAAAGAGCCAAATTGTGAGGCAGAGAAGGGTCGGTATTTAGAGTCCCTGCAACTGGCTTATGGTTCAAATCCATTTAGAGGCAGATGCTGACAAAGGAATTATTGTTCCAGAAGATCAATAGGTGGATGCACCAGCATAATTAAGGTAGTGGACATCATTTGTCACAGTTCTATACAAATAAAGTACCTAGGTAGGTAGAATTACAGCGCCTGCACCAATCAGAGAGAATGTGTGAGCACCTTGCATTAACCACAATGAAGAACACGCTCTTCTCTAGACCACCAGTGCCTACCTTACCTGTTTCTTATTCGGACCGGAGAAAAGCAACAAGTACGCAAGTTGGAAAGTTCCATCTTGGAGAATCCTGACTGCTGGCAGTTCAAGATTCTCGCGCGGGCAGTGCAGGCTACCTAGCGCTGGGCTTTAGGGGAGCATGGTGGGAAAGAGTAGACTGTGAGTGGAGAAGCAGCCAAGAAGGTGATTATTAGCCACAGTGCAATTTATTGAGATTACTTGCTCAGGGCACTTAAGGTAGTCTTCTGCCCACCCTGTGCTCAGTAATTCCCTCTGGCTGCTCCGGGCGTCCTCAGATGTACTTGCGGCGAAGGGTGAGCACTAAAATGGAAAGAGTAGGCCGGGGACTGTCCTAGAAAATCAAGTACATATGTGGACAGAGCTAAAATAGACGGGCCCTGGTCTGGTAGGTATTACTATTCTAGTACATAATGGTCTTCAGTGCGTCGATCGTCCATATACATGGCCATGAGCTTCCCCATCACTCCGAGTCCGAGTCTGCAAACATATCCTCCGCTCGCGGCCGTGGTTTGCGAACTGGCTCAGAGGGTGGTTCCGACGCCTCTGGCGGTTTCTCAGGCACATGTTCAGGCTGCGTTCCAGGCTTGCTGCCTTCTTCCGAGGGTTCGTCTTCTTTCTCTTCGCTTTCCTCGAGCGGCTCCCCGTCATCTGCCTCTAGATCACTGTCTTCCATTGGTTCACCATCGAGATCACTCATGGGTTCACCATCCAGATCCATTTGTGTATCCTCCTGGTCAACCTCCATAGGCGTCGGTTTCGCTTCAGGCGGACGGCTTGCCTCGGGTCGCGGGCCGGAGGGTGTCTCATCCACAGCCTTCCAGCGGCTTTTGTTCTTAGAAAATGCAGCTGCAGCTCGCTCGGCTTCAGCCTTCTCCTTCTCCTCCTTTAGCTCGTCCTCCGTGAGAGGCGGTTTTTCAAACACCTGGAAGAAATGCTCCTGACTCGACTGCGGAAAAACGCACCATCCCTCCCACTGATGCAGAAGGGAGCCTATACTGCGTTTCCACTTTTCTGCTCTCAATCGCCCCCAACCTAGCTCCTTTTCAAGTCTCCCGAGATGCTCGAAGACTCGATGCGCTTTCAGTGCGGATTCAAACAACTGACGGTAACGCCAGGCGTGGCGTACACCACTGGTGGCAGACGAGGAGAGGATGTCGGAGACCAGATAAAGCCCGACTAGCTTGGACGAGGACTTGTCCAGCTTTTCTTTCCCTGCCGCATCTGTCGGAGCCGACTTGCGATCATCGCCAATCTGCTCTTTGCGCGCGATGCCCTTCTCCAGCTCGCGATCAGGATTGGCCCCCGTGTACGCAAACGGTTCAAGAATATTCGATACAATCATCTCAACCACTTCGTCCGCTCCTGCCCCCGCGTGCTTGATTGCGAATGCGGTGACCCGTGCCACATCGCCCTTGCGTAGCTTCGCATGGGTTGTCGGAAGTCGTGCAAGAAGATGTGCCAATTTTGCCTTTTTAAGGGGATTCATATGTCCCAAACCTTCGTTGCTCGCGCTAGGCCCGTCAGGAGGTGCTCCGCCATGGTGCCGTCGCTCTTCTTCTCCGTCAGACATATCCTCGTCCGAAGAGTCATAGTCCTCGTCAGACACAAACTCGTCTAGGCTGGTAGTGTATTCGAACTTGAGGTTGGTTTCCGGAGGGACCCAGTTAGAGCCACCTTCGAAAATTGCTAGAGAGTTGGGTCTCCCTCGTTGCGGCCCTCTAGAGCGGCTATTTGTAACAATATCCCAGAGCTTCCATCGATAGTATACTCCGCTGGGACTCCTTGCATCCCAGAGCCAATCCCACTTTTCCTCTCGTTGAACTTCTGGCCGGCTCATAAGAAGAGCCTCAAACTCAGGCCCGAAGCTTAAGAGATTCTCCAACGTCTTGTGTATTAGTCGTAGCTGCTTCAGATCTGACGGTGCTTTCACTTCGACTTGCGTAGTTGCGCCGCCACTACCATATGCTGGCCCGTAGGAGCTCGGGGGTGCAAAACCACCCCGGTGCAAACCAGGCGGTGGAGCACGGTTCAGCCGACCTCCAAGTTCCGGTGCGATTGACTTCGCACCAAATGGAAGAGGACCTGTGGACGATAAACCAACAGGTACTGTTGAACCAATCGCAGCGGAGGAAAGATGTCTCGAGATAGACAAGTAGTATCCCCATCCTAGATATCGATTCTGAAGGGCGCTAACTGCGCTGTCAATATCAGACGCAGCAGATTCACTGGCCAGGGTCACAATTGCCGATACGGATTTGCGGTCGGTAGGACTCTGATTCGCTGGACGCAGAAACTTGACATTATCGACGCTCAGTACCGTTGGTATTAACGACTTTACAACCGATTGAGATGTCCCAGGAGGCAGAGAAGCAAGATACAACGTCGGCTTAGCTGCAGCTCTCTCGGCCTCCTTCGTATCGGCAGAGGCCTCATCCTCGTCATCCGAAGCGCGAAAAGCGGCTGCCGTAGACGGCGCGAAGCCAGTATTCTCGAACCCTAGCGTCCCGCGCGTTGAATCGCGGTTCCGATGTAATGGTGGAAACCCTTCATGATTGCGTTTCCGAGAAAGTGAAGGAGGCGGCGGTCCCAACGTCCCAGGCCCGCTCATACGCGGGCCAGAGCTTGTGAAATGTCGTTTTGACGGCCCGCCTGCAAACCCGGTGCTCCTATTCCCAAACCTGTTCTGCTTTCCATCGAACGTCGAGCGCTCGGAAGCTGGAGAATCGTCCTCGAATGACTTGACGAAGTCCTCGTAGACAGCAGCGGTTTCGGCGCGTTCGCGGGCACGTTTGGCTTCGGCTTCGGCTTTCTGGCGTTCGAATAGCGATTTCTTGGCCGGCGCAGATAGTTTCGATGAAACGTCTGGAAACGCTTTGGATTTGGAGTCCTCCGCCATAATGTTCAAGCTGCCTCTGCAGCAGGTTGACTGTCGAGAATGGCCACTAGAGACGAGGTCGAAACATGCAGAGCAGATGAAGCTGCCAGAGACCCAAGCAGCGGAGGCGGGTGATCGACTGCTGCCTCAGGCAACACTGCACTTCACCAGTACTTCCTCTCGTGGACTCCCAACTCCCCCTGGTGTCCCTTACATGCTTCTTGGTGCTATTATTTTACATCATAGTCACTACACAGAAGACTCATGGCCGCTTCTCAGGTGCAAGCATTACTCCGTTTTCTCTCACAGGATGCCAAAGTCCCACTGACGACAGCAATGGGCAAAGCCAATGAGCTGGTAAAGGCCGGACTCACAACGTATGCTTGACAGAAGCTTTACAAATCTCACTACTGCATATTAGATATTAACCTAGATACAGTCCGGAGAATATATCTAAGGTCGATCTCAAGCCACTGCAGGACATATTTAAAGACGCCAAGGTTGCAAAGCAAATACTCAATGCTGCGAAGAGGGTATCCAGAAAGCGCGCAGCTCCTACAGAAAGCGCAGGAGTCACGCCCCAGAAGAGGCCTAGAGCACGAGTCCAAGAGGGCACTACAACCCCGTATGCGACTGAGTGCGCGCTAGCACTTCCGATTACGTCTGCCACAGAAGAGGAGCTCTCAAATATCGTGCTCTTCACTAATAGGGCACCACTAGTGCTCGCTTTTGCTGTTTGCGTCTTGCGATATACAATGCCTGAACAGCCAATTTCCAGTAGGCTTAGTCTAGCTCAAGCCGTCGTCAGCGCCAACAGTCGCTCAAAGGCCGTCAGCCTAGGCATCGAAAGTGGACCTACCGTGGAAGGCGAGGACTGGGGTGAAGGCCAGCCTACAGTGTCGGTCTTGGGGCGGGATACTAAAGTCCTCAAAAGGTGGGATTACAATCCGCGCGAGGGCCGGCCTGAGAAAGAGGCTGAGAACGACCCAAACGATATACTAGGGGACAGTCCTCCAGTGGAATCCGAACCTGCACCACCACTCTGGGGTATTGATGTCGAAACGATAAACCGTGCGCACGGTTCTGACGGAGGGACCAAGGCAGGGACTGTGCTCCCTATACACACGCCACAGTCCGCACGCTCATATCTCCTCAAAGCTTTCTCGAAAGCAGCCACTGAAAGTGCTGCAGAGCCGGGCTCATCGAAGAAGAAGAAATCCCAAGCACAGGACGAAGCAGAGAGGGAAGCTTGCTTAGGCCACCTCCTGCGGTCTATTGATACGGTATGCCGATCCTGGGCCTCGACATTGACCAAGGACGAGTTGGACAGTCGTGCATGGGCTTGGTACGTTCGCGTGAGGCCTTCTGTCAGAAGTGGAGCTGAGGGTTGGGGTGAGAAAGGGGCAGTAAGATTGTCACAGATACTTGCCCTCAAGAGGCAGTAGTCCTGCGGAGTTGCCTCCAACGACGATTTCTATTCGAGAGTATAAACACCAGACGATACCCAATTCGCCGGACTTTTTGCGCCTTAGGTCCACGGTGAAGAAAAGAGGACCTAAGCAGACTAAGGATGGAAAGTTACCTTCTAACGCAAGACGAGGTCCAGAGTCTATAGACTGCTTTGCGCAGAGACACTCGTCGTACGAGGGCACCGCTGCAGCGTTTATTCTAGGCTTATATCTGACGTCCGGAAAGAGTAACCCTAATCCGTTAAACCCGCCATTATTATCGCTATATTTCGAGAAGTCCATTGCCAGCCGAAATGTTGACAAGGCTGACAATGCATACATTCGGGCTACGAGACTTGGAACGATACCTTCTTAAATAATTGGTCTTGCCCTGCTGAGCGTCAAGCCTTCACGTCACAGTAATGCAGGACGACAGAAGTGCCCACAGTGTTTCCATCACTTGCGGCACAAAATTGAAATCCATAGTGACAGCCTGCAGACAGGGCAATCAGAAAATCGTGGGAAGTCCGCTTGTCCCATGGGTCAATTCCGTCACTCAACCAGGTTCTGTCCTCCGAATATAAATATTTAGGCAAAAATTCCCATCATGCTGTTTATTCTGCCGCAATCAGCAATATTGTATTTAAAATCGACGCTTCGCTTACAAATTAATGTCACTCAAGCATAGAACGGGTTAAGTGACTCACGGACCTCCTTGCAATCCGATGACGACGATGCTGAGTCTTCTGGAATGCCGTTCTCTTGTGAACTGTAGCAGCAGGGATTTCCGGGTTCAGGCAGATAAGGCTATCCGTTTCAGCCTGTGGCATGTGCTAAGGGAGTCGGCAGGGCGGCAAAGGTTCCACCAAGTAGCCGACGTCAGTTATAAACCTGGAGATATAGTAGTACCCATAGGGTAAGATGAACGCAATGATTTGATGAGTCCCCTCTAGGAAAGAGTTCGCTTGCTGTCAACCAGCAAAAAAACAATATGATCTGTGTTCCATCAGGTAATAAATGCCCATGGGGTTCGCCAGTTTGCTCACAGCCTTGTAGCATCATTGTGCCAAGGACCAGCGGGGAACAATCGGTTGAGTGACCAAGTTTAGTGACATATGTCCGAGGGCACCGTCACAGTGATAGGTTATCGTGTGTTTCCGTTCACGCTCCAGATTGCTAAATGAGATGTGCTAGCCGTAGATTGATTAGCCTGCCGAGGATGGCCCGGAGAACAATAATAGGACACCGACAGGCAACTTGCAAGATGACAACTGAGGCGCAGTTTGCGGTCACAGCCCTCGGGGCGAGAAATGGGGTTGCAACTTCAGGCCATCCTCCTTCGAAACGGTCGTAACATCTCAAGCGAGGATGTCAGTGGCACTGATCCTGCCAGATGGAGACAGGAATTGAAAGTCAAAAAAAAAAGAAAAAAAAGAAAAAAAAAAGCACTGCTCTCGTCATGAATGATTATTAGTTAGATAATTTGAGAGTCTGCGCTCAGCCAAGGCCATTTGAAATCCACACTAGTCCTAAACCGGAAGTTTTCTTCCTCAGGCCCTCCACCCTCTGTCTCCCTCTCTCAATCTCTCTTTCTCCCTCTCCCATCAGATCGCCTCTCCATCCACCACTGACCACCAACTGTCCTGACGCTCCTGGAATACTTCCCTTCGGCTCTCTTCTTCACCAAGTCTTATTCCAGGACCGTCCAATTCTCGCTTGTCTTCCGGATTGGCCGTCTCGCGTTCTTTCGACCGTCGGCCCCCTCCGTGCCTATTCCGTTCACTCCTTTGCTTGAATTCGCCAGCCTGGAGTCCTCATTCCACGTCAACTAAGGGTAGCAGACTGATCCAGTACACTCGGTTAGATTGATTAGAAAATATTGGCAAGCCCGACAGGGCTGCGGAACGCCATGTCTAGGCGTCTACCATCCAACCTTTCCCTTTCTCGCTCCTTATCGCAGTCCTCTCAGTCTCGATCGGGACCGCCTCGCGACTCTGATTCAACGCCCACTCCCACCCGCTCATCGAATCCCAATGTATTTTCAGACGAGTATTCCCTAGAACCTTTGGATTCGGAAGAATCAACTCTTGCGCCTCGAAGCCTGTCAATATCCTCCAATGCGTCGTCACACACACTTCGGTCCTCCTTACCTCACCACCAGAAGCCTTACAACACATCAATAAACGATGATGGGCTATTAGAGAATCCATTTGGAGATGAAGCTCGCGTTTCCTTTGAAAATGAGGGGCCTCGTCGGTCGAGTTTGCCGCAGAAAGGGTTGGATTTATCGTACCGCAACTCTGTGACGTCCAATTCCACAGCCCCCTCAACGGCCCAGCGCAGCCAAAGCACATCATCCCGATTTTCTCTTCCGCCCCGTGCCCTTAGCCCTTATACCGGTGCCACTGGGCCTAGCCACCCTTATGCGATGTACCCGCAGGTCGGTGTTAGTCGCTCGCCGAGTGTGGCCACTACCTCGACGATTCGTCCGGTGGACGCACCACTGACGGAGTCCAGCGGGCCACAGCACCCTTACGCGATGTACAGCCAGAATGTTGTTGTGGAGGAGGGCCTGGGAGACTCAGTTATACCCTTGGGATTCCCGGGCCACAATCAAGAAGTTTACCAAACACCGCCTAACCGTGCTGCCGATGATGTTGGCGATTTGATTGGTCCGGACGGCTATACAGAGCAACTTCCACCCTATTCCCGTTACCCTGAAGGAGCTTCGCCCAAACCGGAGGCGGCAGTTGATGCGCTACCCGCTGCTGCCGTCGGTATGGATCAGCCTGATCCCAACGAGCAAGCTCCCGCAACGTCCGATGTACCTTCGAGAGGCTTAGTAACCGGGAACCAGACGGTTGCACCTGCAAACGGTCCTCCAGAGGAGCCACCAGTTACCGGTGTCATGGCCTTTGAGGAGAAGCTCAAACGGAGAGGCAAGAAGAAGGTATGCTGCGGACTCCCAATCTGGACGCTGGTCTTGATATGCGGTATCATGATTGTTGGGGGCTGCATTGGAGGCGCCATTGGTGGTATACTGGGGGCGAAGAAAGCTGCAGAAGAGGCAAGTTCCGCGGAAGATGGGCCGACAATCATAACCACAACAGCCCCTCCTCAGACGGACGCGACGCCTTTCACCGGCATCCCCTACAACGTGCCTCCCATTCCAACGGGCACATTCACCATCCCAGCAGAACCAAAAAATCAGTCGAAATTTTGCATCCTTGACCAGGATCAAACACCATCGTGGGGTTGCCTTAGCGGAAGGTCTATCCCTATCAATGTTAAAGGTGATGAAGATGCACGGGTCATTGATTTTGGGAGCAACTCATTGCCGAAGACATTGACGTATGGTGCTCAGCCACCGCTTTTTACTGACCCTTCAATACCCCTCGATCTGGTTATGGATGGCAGCGACTTGAGTCTTGGACCCGCTTGGTCGTTTTTCACGTTTTTTGACAAATTGGTCGTTGTTCCGGAAGACACTTTCTCATCGGCAGCGGCGTCGAAGCGGGAAGTTTCAGAAGAAGAGGTGTTCGCCGGTGTCTACCATCGCAAACGCGAAAGTGACGTGGGAGACCGGCCGTGGTTTTGCTGGTGGAATAGTACGGCCATGGAGTTTTTCCTTTATATTAACGAGACGACCAAAGAAGAGCGATACAGTACGGAGGATAAGCTTGTCGAATCACGACCGTCTAGCAATGACGATAATGACAAGGTCTATACGGCAGACTCGCTGGCGAAACGAAGCAATAGTTCGCTGCCCAATTATCCGCGCAGGATCAAGATGGAGGAAAAGCGAGACTATGCTGAGGCGCATCCACCTTACTGTCAACAGATGGAAATCAAGGATAACGGTTCAGTCGAAACGGTGTCTCCCGAAACGATTGGGATTAGCGTGAACGAACCCACAGCGACGACGACTTCCAGGGGCTATGGAAGCGCAACTCAGACATACACAGCGAAGGCGCAGTACCAAAGCATATGTTATTGTGTTTCATTAACGGACTAGTTTGACGTTTTTGGCTTTGCCAAGCGATGAAAGGTGAATCCAACGGTAACTGGGACCGTTGCGTTGGCGTTATCAAGGCGGTTTAAGCGAACAGCCGGGTTCTCGAGGCTGCATATTTACACATATTGGCGTGATGGTTTGATTTTGTCTTTCTGATGGCATGTATTTTGCCCTACTACTCTCTTGTTTCTCGTCATTTACCCTGATGGATGATATCATTTCATTACTCCGGCTGAGATACTCGGTCATTGTCCTTGACATTCGTTACTTTCGATGCTCATACGCGGCGTTTAGGGTGTGAGCATGGTGCACGCGGGTCGCCGGACCTCTTCATTCGATCGTTTATTGTCATTTGGCCATGCTTTAGTATTTACATTTGCTCTGGCAACCATGCATGTTGCTTGGAATGTATATCGCAATGAAGATATCGCCAAGCTCTGGATTTTATGCATATATACACTGGGAATGAATGTTATATATTCTGAGATGATATGCCCCAGAGTCTGATTTCCGTAGAGGTAGTAGAGGTAGCGCTGTCGTACCTAAAGGTAAGGTAGTAAGGTAACCTTAGAGTAGGTAGGTGAGTCGCAGTCGAAACTATGACGGATGGCAACGTCATACCTGGACCAACCACCGAACCTCTGTCGAACTATAAATTCAACGCTCTTGATATTCTCCATTGCTTCGCAGTTCATTAAGCACCTACCTCTACCTGTACTCTACTTGAAACCACATATCTGTTCAAACATGGCCTCCCTACTTCGCAGCGGTCGCGCTATCAGACCATTCACCACCACAGTCTGTTCCTCCGTTCCTCAGCACTCAGGACGACGACTTTACGGCCAGAGCTCCTACGGCGGAAATGGCGAGACTCACCCTGAAGAAGGTAGAAACAAACCTACCCGCGACATGGAGCATCCAGGTATGCCTCCCTCCCTCTGTTTCCCTTCTGAAATACGCTGTTAACCATCACCTAAAACTTCAATAGGAGCGCCACCTCCCAACGTCAGCAAAGACCCTGGCTCTGGCTCGCAGACTTCATCTTCTCAGTCCGGCGAGGGAGCAGAACAAACTGCCTCGCAGACGCCATCCAATAAGGCCAAGCCCACCATCAAGGACAACCGGTCGGACAACATCGACAAAGAAGGGCACATAAAAGCTGATATTCCGGAGGATGTGAGACGGCATAATGAGGAGGTTGATCAGCGGCATGATAAGCCGTATAATCGGATTAACGATGATGGCAAGGTTGGAAAGCCTTTCTGGAGTAAGTTGGATGGGTCGGGGGGATATTGACGGGGTTTTCTTCGTATGATATTGGATGATAATGTAGAATTGCACTGTTATTTACCTGTTTAGCTAAATAAGCACTGTGTTTGTTTGGACATCAAAGGCTATGATTTCTCTTTGCGTAGTACTGGGAAGAAGTTGGTTGTACCTCGATAGGTATATTATTTCAGCCGCCGCATTCGGGCCACGTTAGTTTTAGTCTGGACTCTTACCGCAGCGACCGCGGGAGCTCCGCCGCGACTTTGTTCCTGTCCTGAGCACCTCAACTCGAGACGACGAGCTTAAATCACCTCCCAATCTTCAGGGTCAAAGAAATTGAACTTGTTTAGGATTTTCTCTCATTGAATTTCATCATCCTTGCAGACAAAATGGCCGCCAAATACTCCGTCATCCTCCCGACATACAATGAGCGGAGGAACCTCCCTATCATATGCTGGCTCCTGGAGCGGACATTTCGAGAGAAGTGAGCCACGACCCCCTGCTACAACAACATCTGTCTATTGAACAAGGATCTTGGGAATTGGAACAGAAATATTTGAAGCTAACAATACTGCAGCAACCTAAACTGGGAAGTCATCATTGTCGACGACGGCTCCCCCGACGGCACGCTCGAAGTCGCCAAACAGCTTCAAAAACTATGGGGCGCGGAGCACATCGTGCTGAAGCCTCGCGCTGGCAAACTCGGCCTCGGAACCGCCTACATCCACGGCCTGCAATTCGCGACGGGGAACTTCGTGATCATCATGGACGCCGACTTCAGCCACCACCCCAAGTTCATCCCTGAGATGATCCGCATCCAGAAGGAGACCGAGGCCGATATCGTCACGGGCACGCGCTACGCCAGCCGCGACAACATCAAGGGAGGCGTGTACGGGTGGGATCTGTTCCGGAAGTTCACGTCGCGGACGGCCAACCTGATCGCCGATGTGATGCTGATGCCTGGCGTGAGTGATTTGACGGGGAGCTTCCGGTTGTATAAGAAGAGCGTCTTGGAGAAGGTGATCCACAGTACCCAGAGTAAGGGGTATAGTTTCCAGATGGAGATGATGGTGAGGGCCAAGGCGATGGGGTTCAAGGTTGCCGAGTGCCCGATTACCTTTGTGGATCGGTTATATGGCGAGAGCAAGTTGGGGGGCCATGAGATTGTGGAGTATCTGAAGGGGGTTTTTAGCCTTTGGTTGAAGGTTTGATGTTTCTTGATCCACGTCTTGATAACTTGCTATGCTTATTCCCCCCATTTCCTTCGCCGTCCGTACCTGTCTGATGACTGTCTTGTATATTAATGTCTCGAGTCCGCTATATCCTCTCATAATGCGACCCCTGTTGATTCGTTTGGTCTCGTTTATACACACTATACGTGCGGTCCCTTAAGCTTCTCAGATCCGGTTCAAGTAACCCAAGACTCGTTCCATCAACCACGCCTGCCCTTCATCGCGAACATTATGACTCGCCCCAGGAATCACCCCGCTAGCCTCATCATCCCACTTCTTCACCCCCTTAGAATCCGTCGCACGCTTCCACCTCTTCAACAGAGCCTCCTTATCACACCCCTCAAGCGCATACTCATCACTTCCTGAATACAACGCCACAAGCGTCCCCTTCAACAACCCCCTCTCCCCAACCATCCCGAACGTCTCTTCAAGCCTCTGATCCGTCAAATCCGTACTGAACAGATCATCCTCCGCCGGTTTCTCCGGACTCTCCGGACTCGCCAGGCTCCAAAACCGCCTCGCACTAATCGGCGTCCCAGGCGGCAGCCCCACCAACCCGGAGAGCTCAATCGGACAAATCGCCCTAGCAGGCTGCTCGCGCGCAAACCGGACAAGCGTCTCGTACGCCTCACGCACCTCAGCACTCCCCTGCAGAGCAGGCCTCATCGCCTCCCTGTCCGAAACAGGAGCCTGCATGATCGCCCCATCGACCGGCGGCCTCGTCAGTCCGACGACGCCATCGACATCGGGGTTCTTCGTCACGGGATTCGCCGTGTAAAGATAGTGCAGCACGTCCTGGCTCCCCGTAGAATGGCCCATGATGACAACCTTACCCGCGCCGGAGGAGCGCTTGAGGTCCCGCACGTACTGCACGCATTTCGCGATCTCTTCCACGTCCTGGTCAAGGCTACCTATTCCCCAGCCGCCGTAGGAGGAGGTCAGGAGGAGGGAGAAGACAGACCATTCCGTTGGCTCGAGGGCCTTGGCGAGCTCTTGGACGTATGGGACTGTGTAGAGGCCGTCTGTTAGGCCGCCGATGAAGAGCAGACTATGTGGCTTTTGTCTTTGGGATGCGTTGAATTCGAACGCTGTTAGGCGGGGGGCCTGCTGGGTTTAGTATACTTGGGAGGGGTTAGCTGTGCGAGATCGATACTTACATAGTTGTGGAGCGTTCCTGGGTATGAAGCCATGTTGGGATTAATAGAGTTACACCCGACTTAATGTACCTTAGTTCCAGTTGTTTTCCCAGGTTATATCAACTTATGCCAGTGGTGGTTGGAACTTCGGTTGAAGTTGACGTGAGGCTATGGAGAGGTAAAAGATTTAGAGCAGGTATTCGACACCGTGATGATGCCCCACACTTCAGTTGTTTCTAAGGATTGCTTCGAGAAAATACTTGAGTCCTTCCCCGAGGGGATTGTAATCGATTATTATCCTTTTGTAAGACGCCATTTCTCCGGAGCTTGAAGCTATACAGAAGAAAGTAAATACAAGAATACGGGGCCCAGAGCTCTTTTGCTAGCCATTACTGTCATATAACATACCGTAACGCCAAGAACTGCTAGTCCCGATCAGGAGCTATCGATGGTTTCGACCATCTCGGTTTCAAGTCCTCTTTCTACTCCCTCTCTATACCCACAGCTCCATATATCTTCTCGGGTGGTCTCTGCTTGCATCAGAGCCAATGGTCTTTTAAGAATGAACGACTGAAGAACCAACCCTAGCCGTGGACAACTCTAGCTGCTTTGTATCGAAAGAAATGCAGCGCAGATTCTTTAAGGCGTATCTCATCAGCATCAACAAATATGCCCTCAGCACGTAGATCCAACCGCCTCTCCGGCGTCAGGAAGACATACAAGCTGGATCCGCTTGCAGACGAGCAGTCGGACTCAAGCCCAACAGAAGAAACAGACCAAAACCCGCAGGACAAGGGCAAGCAACCAGTATACGGGGACTCCTCGGACGAAGAATTCCAGGTAGCCGGGGAAGAACAGGAGGAGGAGGAGGACTATGAAGACAACGTCTCTCAGTATGGCGGAGGCGGTGGCGAAAACGACGCCGATGAAGATGAGGATGAAGACGTGGTAATGCTATCAGAGGAGGAAAAGGCTAGCAGCCGGCGCCGCCAAAAGGGGCCCAAAATATCCCAATCTACGCCGAGAAGCACCAAGAAGCGGCAGCCAGATGGCACAGTTGCGCTTACCGGAGACGAAACGCATTCCCGGGGGACGTGGAACCCCCTTGACCATGTGGGAAAGTCTGTGCATCTGCAGGTGACGTTTGGCCTGGACGAGAGAGACATTCTGTCTGTTCTGTATGCGAGGGATCGATGGGGCGGGGGCGTGGACTCCACGTTTCCGACGAGGGCCTCGTTGGATAAGGCCGGGAGAATGCAGGACTATAAATATGGTGCTACCTTTGGTGTTGAACCGGAGGATTTGAAGAGGGAGAGAACCGAAGGCTGGGATTGGTATTATGGCGGTAGTCCCGGGGCGGCGTTGAGGAAACGACAGCGACTTGAGCTGATTTCGGAAGGGGAGGCTCGTCGGACGTTCTTACCTGCTCCGAAGGAAGGAAAGCATACGGTCTTGATTGGACCGGCTAATGATCAGATGGCTTTTACTCTCGATCAGTATGATGTCTTCAACTTTGGGGATGCTTGGGGCGAGATCAAAGGAAAGCCGCCAAAAAATGGCACGGCTCCTCAGAGGAAGAAACGCCAGGGCTGGATTCTCAATATCGGCCAGCGAGTGCAGTGTACGGCGTGGGTGCCAAATCAGAACGGCCTTGATCAGTATCTGGCCGTGGTTGCGCCAATCTCAAATGAGCAGAAGGAGACGTACCCAGATCCTTGGAAAGACTATGCGGCTCCCGCATACCGACCGTCGGCACCGTACCCTTGTGCTTTGCAGTTGTGGGCATTTAGAGCGGATGAAGGCGGCGGTATCACCAAGACGATAGACATGAGCTTCCAGCCTAGATTGCGCTTGGTGCTAGGATTCGATTGGGGTGACTTGAGGCGGATGGCCTGGTGCCCTATTCCTCGAGAGCCGCGACGAGGAGACGCCGAAGACGGGCTCGAGAACTTGGGACTTCTGGCAGGTATCTGGGGCGATGGCTGCGTCCGGGTCATTGAGGTGAAGCTCACTAGAGACCCCGGTAAGGCCGAATTTTGTAAGTCTGAACTTATCTGGATTCCTGGATTGTACAATAACCATGATGCTTACTATCCGAAGACAGAGTTGATGCCCCGATATTCGAAGCGAAACCCCCCTCGACCGTATGTACATGTCTAACATGGCTATCACCAAGTGACATTGCCGTTGGCTGCGCCAACGGATTCGTCGCTGTATGGAGCATTGCGCCGCCATCCATCCGGCCTCGGTCCGAAGAGTCGTCCCATCCTTTACCCTATTTCTACTACCCAATCCATTCAACTTACGTTCTCAGCATCTCATCGGCTTACCCAACTAACCCCTATCTGATTGCCACAACCTCCATGGACGGCGAGACACGACTGTCGTCACTCGCCGACCCTGAAACGGACAAGGTCGACACAACCCGCATGCGAGTGGGTTCACCGCATATGACATACTCGCCATGGCTTCATTCCTTCGTTTCCAGCGATGAAAACGATTTTGTGCGGCTGTTAACTGTACGACGCTTCTTCACAACCTTGGCGTTCGCCCGGCTCCCGAGCACTGTGTCCGCTCTGGCAACGAGTAGCCCCTGGCACCCAAGTACGCTCCTTGGATGCACCGGCGGATCAGTAATCGCGACAAGTCCTATGCGAAGGCTGCTGCACTCCAAGGAAAAGCAGTGGCAGCAGACATGGTTCTCGCATGCCTGGGCTCGAACGCAGGACTCGAGTGGTCCGGGAACCAGTCGGTTCTACGATGGATATCGCGCTGAGAGCATCAGTCTGCTGAGAAACATGATGGGGGATCGGAAACTGGTCAACGGAGCTTTGGTGGTTACCATCTACGAGGAAGAGACACACGTCACCTCGCTAGCGTGGAACCCTAACCAGTTGTGCGCGGGGTGGGCGACTGCTGGTTTGGGATGCGGACTCTTGCGAGTTGAGGACCTGGCGATGTAAATTGGTTCTCGATTTCTTGATTAATGCTTATTATTCCGCCATTTTTATCCTGGATTGATGGCATGAAGGGTTTTCCATGACCACCGGAGATGTTACGTATGCCCTGCATGACTACTACTACTGCAGCAACAGGCCACCGTGGACCACTCGGGAAGGGATCGCTTGGTCCCGTCTTTACATTCTCAACGCACGTGGTGTCTCTTTGGTACACACCGAGTGCTGTACTGATGCTACTGATGCTACGTGTAGTATACTGGTGAATACAGCCATCGCCGCCAAAAAAATTGGCCCAGTTCAAGGACAGCATGGACTTGGTGGGGCGTCAAAATTCACCTCTCGGACGACCGGTAGACGACCTACAGGCAACCAGCGGCGCATCTGCTCGTTGCCCGTGGACGCAATTACCTCGATGTGCACTGTCATCTATGTTCCTTGTTGAACGGGAGATCTGCACCGGTGACGAAAGTCGCTGGGTTATCGAAAGAAAGACTGGGCCTACTGAAAGCACCAAGGCGACACTTGCACGTCATTGCTGGAACCGGAAGGTTGAGGTTCGGAACCAACTTTGCTATTGATAGAAACTGCAGGGCAATTGCGCGTCCGACAGAAAAAGTAAACCTAAGAACAGTTAATTTGGATCCTGATTGGATCCTACTTCCATATTATTCCTTGCCTCTCTCTGATCCGACTGATTCCTGTGTATCTTACCTAACCTGAAACGCCACACCGTGAGAAACCTGTACAGCCACAGCAACCCCTTCTGCCTCGAGTACCAACATAGCAAAATCACATTTGAGGGAAAGTGGATTATCGAGAGGCCAGGCCTTTTCTCCCTCTGGAATTACAGCTTGATAAAATGAAATAATTACGTGGATGAAAACTCGAGAGATAAAACGGTGGCTGGGAAATAGCTACTAATCGTCTGGTTCGGCTCGGGATTGCGCCAGCCTCCTGTATACTTTGGCAGAGCTGTCAGCCAGAACTTCGAGGCCGCGCCAGCTTCCTTGGTGCTTCGTTATGACCGGGTCCCAGCCGAAGATCATATACGAAAGCAGACCCACGCTTTAAGCTTAGAATATCTTGTCGGCGGGCACTGCTTCCGGGGATCGAGGTGTTAAAAAGCTCGGCCTTTCTCGCTTGTTTTCTGATCACGACAACTCTCTTCTGTACTGCAACAAGACCTCTGATTGCAGGTTCCTTTCACATCACCTGTTCCTGTACCAGTTGTTGTCTTTCTCGTTCCTTCGTGGACGCATTCACCAAGACTCCCGCACTCAAGATGTATACCTCAGCCATCCTCTCTCTGGCTCTCGCTCTCACATCCCACGCAATTCCACTTTCAGTCCCCAACTCAGACGCCACCATTCAGCGCAGAAGCTCAGACTACCAAGTTGTCAATGTCGGGGGCATGCCCAATCCCCCTCAACCCGCGGTGGAAACCGTCACTGAAACCGTCACGACTGCTCCAGACACCCCTCCAGAAACAGTGACAGTGAGAATCACTGCGACTCCCAGTGCTTCGCCCACTTCAACACCCGTATGGAGCACGAGCACGTTTGTCCCCAGCAGTTCTGCTGCTGTCCCAACGCCAACTCCTGTTGCTAGTACTGGGGAAGAGACGATCCCGCGCGGCTTCACGGCTATGGATAGGCTTGCGCGCGCTTTTGGGAGGTCTATCGAATCGCACTTGAAAGCCCTTGGTGACAAACACTTGACCACTCCAAACTCGGGCCTTCGCGTTCGTGATAATGAGACTGCGGCCGCTTCTCGGCTCCGTGCTCGGGGGTAAATGGGACCCAGTCGGGAAGTGCAGGCCTTAAGCGGGAGCCCTAGGGGGTTGAACACTACTGCTCTGAAAGCATAGCCTGGCATATAGTGTGCTGAGCCGCTTGCTCGACTTCTTGGATGTCGTTTTTTACCCTACATACTCTTTCATTTGCTATGCTTGAAGGCTCATATTATGAAGACTGATGGATAATGACTGGCACGAGTACTTATGAGATTGGGAAGATTCACTTTAATTATGAAGGCATTATCGGCGTTTTGTCTTTTGAGCGGTTTTATGTCTTTCTTCTTTTGCCGTGGTCAATATGTCTCTAGATCTATATAGATTGGATCAATGGTTGTGTACTCGGATTACTAGTACCAATACGGTATGGTAATTCCTTGGTAATTACGTACTTCGTTCTGGTCGCATGTCCGCCTTGAGGTTCGATGGCATTATGACAACTTCCAATTGCTTCAACACTTCAACTCCTCCACTAATTGATTGGTTTACCTTCTTTCTCCGTCTACGGAAATTGTATAACCTTGCACTGCTTTTATTATAGACTCTCTTCCGTTCTACCTTGTCATTGTGAGCCCTTCCCTCTGCCAACTCGCCTGTTTACCGCCTCATTCCAAGCCGCTCCTACGACCAGTTCTCCGCTCTTGACCCAGAATACCTTCCCCTCATACATCGGAATCACCGCAGATACCAGACTTCCAAGATGGCCACCTCGGTAGCGCCCCCGGAAGACCAGAGTCGTCTCCTGGAGGAGGCATTGGGGGTCGTGCGCCAACAGTCGGTCATGATGCGAAAATGCCTGGAGACTCCGGGGAAGCTGATGGATGCGCTGAAATGCGGGTGAGTTCGAGCTTCAGGCAGCAGCGCGACTTGCGAGTGTCTGTCCGCGAAAACTATATGCAACACGAATGGTGTTAATTGTCTCGTCGCTATCTATCAGGTCAACGTTAGTCTCGGAGCTCCGAACACCCAGTCTGGGCCCCAAACAATACTACGAACTGTACATGGCCGTCTTCGACGCCCTGCGCCACCTCTCTGTATACTTGAAAGAGAACCATCCGGTCAACCATCTTGCAGATCTGTACGAATTGGTCCAGTATGCCGGCAACATCATCCCGCGCTTGTACCTTATGATCACCGTCGGCACCGTGTACATGTCGGTGGAGGACGCCCCGGTCAAGGAAATTATGAAGGACATGATGGAGATGAGCCGCGGCGTGCAGCATCCGATCCGCGGGCTGTTTCTGCGATACTACCTCTCCGGACAGGCACGGGACTATCTGCCCACTGGCACGGGGGATGGTCCGGAGGGGAACCTGCAGGACTCGGTGAATTTCATCCTGACAAATTTCGTGGAGATGAATAAGCTCTGGGTGAGACTGCAGCATCAAGGTCCGTCGCGGGATCGGGAGAAGCGGATGCAGGAACGACGGGAGCTGGAACTGTTGGTCGGAAGTAATATTGTTCGCTTGAGTCAATTGGTCGATCTGGAAGCGTATAAATCGGGGATTCTGCAGGCGCTATTGGAGCAGGTCGTTCAGTGTCGAGATGTGCTCGCGCAAGAGTATTTGCTTGAAGGTAGGAATCAGCTTTATATGAGATGTGCAAGGAGCTAATATTCTACAGTGATAACCAAGGTGTTCCCGGATGAGTTCCACCTCCATACGCTGGATCTACTGCTCTCGGCCATTGCGCGACTCAATCCCCATGTTGACTTGAAGAAGATCGTTATTGGGTTGATGGATCGCTTATCGTCATATGCAGCACGCGAGACTGAAAGCTCTGCCGATCCCGAGACCAGGAAACAACGAGAGGAGGATGCTGTTGCGAAGCTGCTTGAGAACCTTAAGGTTTCGGAAGAAACGAAGCAAAAGCCCCAGGAGGATGGCGCCGCACACACTGATCAGGAGAACGGAGTTGAACAGGCCCCAGCTGAGACACAGGAAACCACAAAATCAGCAGAAGAAGAGACTAAGGCGAATGAAGGAGACGACGATGGTGAAAAGCCGAGCTTGCCTCAAGACGTCAAGCTGTACGACATTTTTTACCAGCAGGTGGTCAGTCTCATCAAGTCCCGCGGCCTTCCAATCCAAGACACCATGGCTCTGCTGGTTTCGCTCGTCAACCTCGCGCTCAATACCTACCCAGAGCGGTTGGAATACGTCGACCAAGTACTCCAGTTCGCTACTAAAGAGACCGCCGAATATGCCGACCATGCAGACCTTCACGCCGCGCCAACACAACAGAACCTCCTACACCTGCTCACCGCACCCCTCCGCTCCTACGTCTCCATCTTTACAGCTTTGGCTCTTCCACATTACCTGCCACTCTTGACCTCCCAGTCCTATCCTACGCGACGGTCCGTTGCCGGCGAAATTGCCAAAAGCCTTCTTAAGAACCGAACATCTATCACCAGCATAGAGAATCTAGACCGCGTACTAGGCTCTCTACGAGTCTTGATTAGGGAAGGGTCACAGCAAGGTGGAGGCTACCCCGGTATGCAAGCGCAGCGACGAGGCGAATCAGACGAAACTATAGAGGAACAAGGGTGGCTAGCGAGGATAGTCCACTTACTCCAGGCATCGGAAAATGATACACAACTCAAGGTAACTACATTTTAACACCCCCCTCTTTTAGAAGCTCCTGATTAACCCATCCAGCTCCTCCAAGCAACCCGGAAAGCTTATCTGGACGGAAATGAGAGAATTCGATATACCTTCCCCGCCATCGTCAGTTCTTCAATCCGCCTGGCGCGGAAACTCAAGTCCCGCGAACACTATGACGACAACTGGCAAACACAATCGTCAGCCCTTTACCGCTTCATGCACCAGTGCGTCAACAACCTCTACCAACGCGTCAATCCCGGCTGTGCCGACCTCGCCCTCCGCCTCTTCGTCATGTGCGGTGAGGTAGCAGACCAGACAGGCTTCGAAGAATTCAGTTACGAATTCTTCGCGCAAGCCTTCACCATCTACGAAGACTCCATCAGCGACTCCCGCGCCCAGTTCCAAGCCGTCTGCATCATTGCCGGTGCACTCCACGGCACTCGCGGCTTCTCCAAGGAAAACTACGACACCCTCATCACAAAGGCCGCCCTGCACGGCAGCAAGCTCCTCAAGAAACCAGACCAATGCCGCGCCGTCTACCTCGCCAGCCATCTATGGTGGGTCGTTGAAAACCCCCACCGCGGCGAAGAGGACGCCAAGAACGTACGTCCCCCCTCCGAACAGCCCAAACTCACCATTACATACTAATGAGTATTACTGATAAAGCTGTACCGCGACGGCAAACGCGTCCTCGAATGCCTCCAGCGCGCCCTCCGCGTCGCAGATGCCTGTATGGACACCGCCGTCTCCGTCGAACTCTTCGTAGAGATCCTAAACCGCTACGTCTACTACTTCGACCAGCAGAACGAGACCGTCACAATCAAGTACCTGAACGGCCTCATAGAGCTCATTCACTCGAATCTCCAGACAGACCAGGACGAGCCGAATCCTGCGCTCGAAAATCCCAAGAGACACTTCCAGCGCACCCTGGAGTATATCCGCTCCAGGGAGTTCGAAGGCGTTGTCACGGAGCCGAGGACTTGATATTTTGTTTTTTTTTCTTTGCCCTTTCCATTACCTCGTTCTTTCCTTCTTTCCACTTGTTAGAATGCTTGTGGAGGAAAGGTATAGTGGGTGTGGAGTGGATATGAAAGTTCATTTTTTTAACTTTTTCACTTTTTTTATTTCCCCCTTTTATTTTGTATGACTGTTTCTCTGAGCATGATCCGTGTATGTCTTTTTTACAGCTGTTTATGCTTATGCTTAGATTCCCTGTCTCTCTGTCTCTCTGTCTCTCTCTCTCTCTCTCTCTATAATGCCATTAATGCCGCTGTTGAAGTTATGAATTAAAGCGCTGCGATGAGATGCGACTGTACAATCACTCAATGTCTGTTACCTCCCACTAGTTATCTCTTATCCTGTTTTCGTATAGTAACCCAGCCCGGCCCCTTTCTTACTTTTACATATTACTTGATCCTCAATAAACCTTGATGTCAATGGTATAGTACAATACGTAAATTACACACAAACATCCCGGATGCCCACTGGATATCGTCCTACAGTGGTACTAGCAGTATCTAGGTACTCGTTCGAGAAGAACAGAATACGGTCCGAGGAAGGAAGAAGTAGAGTGAATGAGTAACCCGCACGAGATCAAACCCGATCACGCACGCATGCAATTGTATGTTGATTTCGAATCCTTCAATGGAGATCGAAACCAAATCCCCCGGAGTGTGATAACCATATGCTCCTGGGAAGAGAAACGGGGAGAGAGACTATTGTGGTCTCTGCTATGTGTAAACACTCAAACAATATAAAGTCATAAAAGATACAATGGCACGGCAAGACAATGATGCGCGTGAATGGATGAGAACTTGCACAGGATCAAGAAGACTCGAACAGGGCGATAAAATTTGACACGAGCAATGTAGTGGGTGGAAAGCAGGATGAGCGTCATGGACATGCATACAGTGAGGAGCGGAAGGTCGGTTTGTGGAGGTGGAGGATAGAAGATGTGAGGAGGGAGATGTGAGAGGGTAGGATAAGCACATGTGACGCTTCAACCCATAATAACAAGTGAACATAGTGGCGGAATTCTCACCCCAAATGCCGCTGAAGAAAGCCTATATCCCGAAACGCCTGGACTAGAAACTAGTAGGGGGAGAGAAGGATTGCCGGAGAACAGAGGAAGGGAAGGAAGGTGGTGTAGCGAGGCCGCCAATGGCCGGAAGACTACTGCCGATGATAGGGCTACCGATTTCGCCGGGGACGACACTGCTGCGGTGACCGGCCGTGGCGCTGTTGGTGTCGGGTTCGAATTTGACCAATGCGACAGTCTTGGTTTCCTCGTTGATCTTTGTCACAAAGGACCCCCCTCCGTTTTGAGCGTTGCCCTCGGTGTCGAAGATTTCGAGAATGTCTTCTCGGCTGATTGAATCCTCTGTCGGTGGTCGCAGTTGTTCCACCAGGCGGAGAATCGCGTCAACGTCGTGATAACCGTCTGTATCCTTGGAAGCACCCGTTGCGGTAAGCTGCTTGCAGGCTTGGATTACTAGCAGGCGAATCACAACAGCACGGGATGTATGTGCACGATGCTGGACGGGAGTCCCGAAGGCATTATCTGACCAGCTGCTCCCTACACCCTGAATTAGATAAAGTTATTGCGAAATTGTGAGTCAGATTACTAACCAGGTAGAGTTCCCCAAGTCGGAGCACTGGGGAAGTGGGAGGTGCCGAAAGGGAGAGGGGCCCATGTACTGGGACTGGCAGGGTAATTGCCATGTTTGGCGACTAAATTGGTCAGCCTTGATTTGATGCATCAGATCTTATAAGGTGTAACAAACCGCTGAGAGGGTCCGGGAACAACGAGGAACCGGTAAAGCTGGCTCGTGTAGGACCGGGCATTATTCCAGCCGCCGAAGGCCCTGGGAGTGATTGCGAGAGCTGAGACGACGTGAGCGGAATGTCGTCGTCATCAAGCAACGCACGGCTGCCTAATTGTGTGCTCAGGTCGTCCACTTCCTTCTGAGTATTGCGATCTTGCTGGGTGCTAGGTGGACGCTTAATAGGGCTAGGGCGGGAAATCGGGAATGGCTGGGCACTTGTCTCTAGCGGAGACCGTTCCAACGAACCGGATGGCTGTCTCGTATGACCGGGGTGCACTTGCGGTGCGAAAACGCCGGAAAGAGGTTGTTGAACATGGAACGGAAGTCCGGGCGGGTCGAGAGGGAAGCCTCTCCCCGGAGGCATAGGCCGAGTCCCGTTTATCCCCGGAGGCACTGGAATCCCATTGGGAGCAGGGAATCCCCTGAGTTGGCCCAGAAAAGGATTTGAATGCGGAGGATACGTGGGTAACTCATGGCCTATGGGAGGTCGAGGAACTATGCCGGAGAGTCCTGGAGGATTTGACGACGAAAGTCCAGGTGGAGGTATTCTACCGATGGGAGACATGGGCGTGGTTTGATGAGGGTGAGTAACCATCGGATAGTGACCAGCGCTTTGTTTCGAAATGACAGAGGATCCTGAAGAGTACGATAAAGGAAACGATCTTGGAGATACTTGGGACGTTTCGGTACTGGCTGGCTGAGACCGAGGAGACGAGGAGTGTGATCCTTGCTGTGAGGGTTGCCGCGGTTTGGCGGGGGTTGAAGCTTTAGGAATGACGGGAGTCGTGGACTGGGGTGACGCAGGACGTAGGTTCGTTGGGACAGGAGCTGACCGTTTATCTTGCAGGTCACGCTCCTCCTGCTCAGCCTTGTCTCGCTCCTTTCTTGCTTGCTCCTCTCGCGCCTTGCGTTCCCGTTCTTCCTTCGCTTTTTGCTCTTTCAGCTCACGCTCTTCTCGCTCCTTTCGCCGGGCCTCCTCACGTCGTTTCTTCTCCTGCTCCTTCAGTTCGCGCTGTCTCCGTTCAGCCTCTGCTTGTTTCTCTCTTTCTTCCCGCAGGCGTCGCTGTCTTTCGGCTTCTTTACGAGCACGTTCCTCTTCCTGAGCTTTTCGTTCAGCTTCCCGCTTCTTCCTTTGCTCCTCTTTCTTCCTCCGTTGCTCCTCGAGCTTTCTTTCCTGCTCCGCTTTCGCAGCGGCTTCCTCCGCGGCCTTCTCTGCCTCTCGCCGAGCCCTCTCTTCGTCCTTGGCTTGTTTTTGCAGTTTTTTCTTGTCTTTTCGCTTTTGGGCCTCCCGAGCTTTCTTAGCGTTCCGTTGCTCGTTCCGGCTTTCCTCCTCCAGGAGCTCTTCGATTAGCTTCTTCTGGCGTTGTTCGGCTACTTTCTCTCGATAGGCTGTCAGTACCCGCTGTTCAAACATCCGAGCTGCGAATATTTGGAACATCCGCCGGCCTTCTTCCATGCGTTGTTCGTCCGTCATAGTGTCCTATCACCTGTCAGCCCTGTTCCCAGCATCGTCTGCAAAAGCTTGGGCGAACCATTTCATCTTCCTCATACTCTTCTTCCTCCTGGCTGTCATAGTCTTCGTCCTCCTCGTCATCGTAATCCTCATCGTCCAAGGGTCCGTGATTATGACCACTATGCAGCGATTGATGTGCTGCAGCTATGCCGTATTGGGTATCTTCCTCACGTTGCATACGACGCTCCGCTAATTGCTCCATCATGTCGATAAAGTGTTTTCCATCGTTTTTTAACAGGTCGTCTGCAACTGTGAGAATTCCATCTGAAGATAATGAAGCAGAGACAGAACGCGTAAATCAGCCCGGGGTCCATCGAGTAGAATGGAAACTTCAGGGTCTCACCTTTGACAGTTAAGCTATTCCCAAACGCGAAAAAGTCGGCACGAGCTGCTTGCGTTTCTTCATCCTCATACTCCTCGTCACTATACGGCTCGTCGTCCTCTTCATCCTCGTCATACTCCTCTTCCAAGTCTTCGTCGTCGTCAGGTAACTCGTGGATCCGGCCCCGGGACGGATGGAGGTGGCCGTGCGGGTGGGTATGTGGACCGGGTGGCCGTAACGGGGCTTGATAGAGTCGAGGCGGTGGTACCATCGGAGGGCCTCTTTCGAATGTCCCTTGCGTATTATTGGCGTATTGTTCAAGCTCTTCGTAGTACGCATCGTACAGTACTTCCAGCTCTTCCTCGATTGCGGTCCGCTTCCTACCACAGACAGTACAGCTACATGAGTGTTTCTGCTGTTCCTTCATCTTCTTCAACACTGCATCCTTTTCCACTTTGACCAGTTGTCGACGTTCCTCCTCGCCTAGTTCCAACCAGAAAGTTTTGATATTTTCTCTCTCTTCCTGCGTCGTGGTATTCCATATGCTTCGCTCTTTACTCAGCTTTGAAGAGGATCGGGAACCGCTGCGCGGGGGTAGAGGCAGGGAAAGAGTGTGGGACAAAGAAACAGATGGGGTCGATTGAGGTGTAGAGCTCGCTTGCGATCCGGTACGGCCCTTCTTCCCTTTCTTCTTGGATTTCCGACTCGTCGCCTGCTGTGAATCGTCTGGCTGATGCTCAGAGGGGGATGGACGCTCCGCATGATCACTTGCCACATTCACGGGGGAATCTTGCTCGTGAGATACATGGTTGGCGGGCGAAGCGGTGCCGTTTACGTCGCCTGCGTCGGTGGGCGCATAGCCGTTTGTTGCCTGGCGTTCTGCGGCCAAACGAGCTGCCTTTTCCCTCCGCTTTTGCTTCTTGCGATTCACCGTGGCTGGTTTAGATTCCGGTATGGAAGAGCTGCGGGAGTCGCTCTGTGCTGAATTTTCGCGGTCTGTAGAACGTGTAGGAGCCGTTGCGGGCACATGGCTGGACATGGTGGAACTGGAAGCTTGCCTGGGGGTGGCGTGAGTAGACATGGGGTCGTAAGTTGCTTGCGGGAAGGCAAGATGTGCGAGCACTTATACCTCCCAAGGTTCTCGCAGGCCGACCACAGGAGCTGTCGGGGAAGGACGGAGGACAACGGTGCAGACAGGACGGGGAGAGACACGCGGGAGAAAGAGCCTCCGGGACAAGAAAGTCAAATCCTTAAAGTTCACCAGCAAGTTCACGCAGTAGTGTGACAGGATGAGGTTAGGGCAGAAGTGAGATCCAGAAGCGCCCTGGCCTTGAAACTCGCGATTGAAAGAAAAGCGGCTTCAAGTGGCTGGTGGGGAGCCAAGGTACAATGCGATCGAGGGCGGAGAGAGAGGGGTGGAAATTGACCGGGCGGCTCGACCAAACGGACTCACGGTAAGGAAGGAGTAGGGAGTGAGACGTGGATAGGGTTAAAAGGGCAACGCATTGATTGCTGGGTCGTAGGGTAGAGAGTAAGTAATTATTCCAGAGATGCTGATAGCTTTGAGGCTTGACAAAGTTGGGCTCTGGCTGGTTACCCTGCCGCTGCCGCAAAGGGATAGACGATGGACGGTGACTAGGTAGACGATAGCCGCTATAAGCGAGCGTCAGCATAAATAGAACTATTACTAGTAGATACTAGATACCTAGAACTTTCAAATGCTTTGATCTCCTCTGGCCGAAATGTCAGCTTATCACTTATATACCACGAGTTGTCGGATTAGTCCGTGGCTAAAGCTCAACTATTCACAATAATGCGTTCTGTGATGCTATATAGAGTCAGGCTCCCAACCCATGAACGGTAAGATGGTAAGATGGTAAGACGGTAAGATGCAGCGGAGAAAATCAAATGTGCCATTCACTTCTATCCATGACTATGCAATTCTCAATATTGCTTTTCTTTTCGGGGTTCCCGAATGTCCAGAAGCTCAGGTCAGAAATAGAAGCACAACTCATTCCATGGCTGAGACAAACGTCGGATCTCAGCGCTGAAAGTGGATTCACTTCCATCATGAAACCACTTTATTACTCCGTATAATAATAATTATAGCTACCAGCATCTTATAAGCTCTCTCTGTCTCGCTCTCTCCCTTCCGGCCCCCTCCTCCTCCTCGTCCTCCTGCTCTGAATCAAAAGCTCCACCATTCTGTACTAGACGTCCCTGGCCATCATTACCTTGCTATTACTACCTAGGTATTGTTAGTACTCGGGCTCTGGACCAGTCGACCGCCTTCCAGAACGTCCCAAAAGGCTTGGAAGCAATCCGCACCTCATCCTCAGCTGTTGGTTAGTTCGAGCTGTTAAGGAGAGGGGGAGACCATTTTCAAGGTTCACTACTGCGTCTTACCTTCTCCAGCTCATTTTCTTTTCCCCTCCTTCATCATCTGCGACGCTGCTTTTCCAGGAACTTTCCCAAATACATCGACTCCTGCACTTCCCCGATCAAGAGGTGCTGATCTGAGGGCGTCTGCCCGTTTTGGTTTCTGCCTGTATCGATCGCCTTTTCCGTCCCCGTGTTATCTCCAACTTGGAAGGCCGATCGAGTCCACCCTAGCGGTCGAGATGGCTCAGCAACAAAACGACAATGTGATGCGAAGGTAATCCCCGCCCTTTCTATTGTGGGTAGAGAATCCCTTCGCTGACACTACTCACTTGTATAGAAAATTGGTGATCATCGGGGATGGCGCTTGTGGGAAAACCAGTCTTCTCAGCGTCTTCACGCTGGGCTACTTCCCTACAGTGAGTATCCATCTAGTCAGACACGTTTGGCTATCGCTGACCAGTATATAGCATTATGTTCGTCTGTCCCTCCCCGTCTATCTATCCCCCGGCCCGCGCATCTAACATACACACCAACCAGGTTCCAACTGTATTCGAGAGCTACGTGACGGATTGCAGGGTAGACGGTCGGTCAGTCCAATTAGCCCTATGGGATACAGCTGGTCAAGAAGATTATGAACGCCTGCGCCCGCTTGCATACTCAAAAGCCCACGTTATCCTGATCGGCTTCGCCGTCGACACGCCGGATTCCCTAGAGAACGTTAAGATCAAGGTTCGCACCCTCCCGACTGTTTCCCATGACTGGTAGTCTGACTCGCAATCTCGCACGCAGTGGATTGAAGAAGCAAACGAGCGCTGTCCCGGCGTCCCCATCATCCTCGTCGGACTGAAGAAAGACCTCCGCGAAAACCCCGGGGCGATCGAAGAAATGAGAAAGAAGTCGCTCCGATTCGTCACCCCGAAGGAAGGAAGCGAAACCGCAACGCAGATCAAGGCGCGCAAATACCTCGAGTGCTCCTCTCTCACCGGCGAAGGTGTAGACGACGTCTTTGAAGCCGCGACCCGCGCCGCCCTCCTCACGTTTGACAAGCGGAAATCCTCCTGCTGCATCGTGCTATGACGGAAGAAAGCAAAACATTCACCCGATACACGACTACTCCCACTACTCTCTAAGCCTATGCCATACGACATATCTCTTTTTCTTTTTCTTTTCTTTTCTTTTTCTCTTTTTCTCGTCCTCTTATTTCAGCTTGTGATGATTCTAGACGCCTCACCTTTACTTTCATCTTATCTTATTCGTCGTGCGTCGGGGCTGTGGTAGATTGGATTTGATTCTCGATATGTTTGAAAACGGAGGAACTTGTGGATGAATATTGGGTTTGATATATCTTGCATTTTTGGCGTCTGGTGGGGGTTTCTTACTTTCTTGCTATGTTTTATGTCTACCTATTCAGCTCCCCGCAGCCACTATGAGCATTCATTCCTCTCCTTTGCATGTTGTACGTCGTCAACGATGTCTTTCCCGGATACCCATACATACATTCCGTACCCTGGTGGCTCCGAGTTCTCTCCTTCACTTGATCGTTGCATCTAGCCTTCTTTCTTCTCCTTTTTCTTCCAGCTCGTTGAAAGCAATCATCATTCAGCGAAGTTCCAGTATACACGCAAAAAGAAAAGTTCTAATATACAACCAACCCTCTCAACCCAATCAAGCTAAGGTATCTAACCTAGAAAGAGAAGATAGATAAGAAAGAATAGACAGATCACTGCCTCTTCCACCCCTCGGGCCTCTTCCACTCATGATTCCAACCCTCCCCGGGCCTCTCCGTCTGCAACCTCGCATACTCAATCGGAAACATATCCTGGTAAATCCCGGTCTTGATCATACTCTTCCGGAACAATTTCCCGCCGTCCCCGGCGCCCGTGCGCAGTTCCTCACACGCCGCACTCATCGCCTGCCACTGCCGCTGCAGCTCAAGCTGGGTGTTCCGTCGGCGCGAAGCCTGGTACAGGTTCCAGGCGCGCTGGATCGTCCAGTGGCGCAGGTAGCGCGTTCGGCTGAACCGCAGGGGGCGCGGCGTAAGCGGGTGGTGGAGGAAGTAGCGGATTAGGGCTGCAGGTTTTTTCCGTTAGACTTTCTTCTTTTTTGTTGCTGTTTGGCGATGTGCGGGAAATGAAATGAAGAGGGAAAGAGGATGTACGTACTAACGCGCTTATCGGGCTTCACCTGGACCTTGCGTTTGAGGAGCGGGGGTGTAGTTGAGAAGGGGCGGGAGGAGCCGAGGAGAGATGTCGTTGTTGTTGGTGGTGATGATGATTGCTGGGTCTTAAGTGTCGTGGTTTGGTGGGTGGGAAGGGGGATTGTTGGGCGGAGGGCGGATTGTGAGAGGGGGATTCGGAAGACGTTGGCCAGCGTGGCGAGCACAGGGGATACGGAAGGCGGCCGCATGTTGAAAATCACCCAATTCGAGCAGGGTAGGTTGTTTTAGTTGGAGAGGTCTGGAATGGAGATGGATGATGGGAGAGACGACTGGGCGGCGGGAGACTTTTTCGGGGCGGAAGTTTTGGCTAGGCGCGCGCTAAGTAGGTAAGCGCCGGAGGTTGCAGTGCGGTGCTCAGGCAGCCCTAGTACTGTCACTACCTTACTACGTACTAGGTACAGTATTATTGTACCTCGACAATAAGTAGCAGGTTGCTTCTTATTCGTGGGAGTTGGTCTGGTAATAAACTCTTAGCTCAGCTTAAGTTGCTAAAGATTTCTAGAGGTCAAAATTCAATTCTTCATTGTACATTTATTGAACTATAGTTTGGTATTTAGCTAAGTCGTTGGCCATCAGATAGGCATTCAACCATGAGACTGAATTAAGTAAAACCAAACGCCCAGAATGCATCATCACGGATCATTAAGTGAGATTTCCAGACTCGCAGGTACACCATTACTTGACGACCTTCTTCTTCGACCTGTCGTAATTGAGCACCTTCCGTCGCCGGTGAGTCTGTGCCAGCTTCCACCGGCAGTACAGGACCAATGCGTCTTTAAGAAGCACAAATACACAACCTCCAATCGCGCTTCGACCCCATCTGGTTTGCAACAGCCCCGGTCGGCCTTTCTCAAGACCCGACGGGGTAGTCCAGGACTTCGGGAGCACGTACTTGAGCAGCCCTCCCATGCTAGCTGAGATAGCTGGGAACGCAAGCGCCCCGAGCACAATATCCGCAAGGCTGCTTGTCTCGTGCACAAGATTATCTCGTTGCCCGAGTCCTAATGCCTGTCCGGCTCCTTGGTTCTGTCCTTGCTGTGCCTCTTGTTGTTGCCTATTTCCTCCACCCAATCCAAGAAGTTCCTGCGGTTCTCCATCACCCGCCATCCCGACGTTGAACTCCAGGTCAAACTCCATCAGGATCTGGCCATCGTCTGCCGGTGCGGGATCCGGTTCTGGATGTTCGGGCGGGGCATTATCGTCGAATTCGTTAATGTCTGCTTGACGCGGTTGTACTTCGGCGATCCATTTCCGCTCTAATCTGCCGAATAGTCTTTCATAGAAAGCCGCGTAAAAGCTTTTGATGTATGGAAGAGCTGCGAATGTCACCGCGGCGCTGGGAGGCCAGAGGTCGATGTCCACTTCACGTCCGGGATCATGCGTCGCGAAAAAGAGGACAGGAATGGCAGGAAGGAGCCCCTCTGCGTATCGTGTGCGCGAAAAAATCAGCACCAGCGGGATGAGCGGTAGTCCTAGATTCAGCCCCGAATTCCACGTGCCGTCTGCCGCCGCTTCTTCCAAGATATGCTTAGCCTCCTCCGTCCCAAAGACAAAGTACATCGAATACACTCCATGCGCACAGCAACCGGCCCAGACCGTGCCCGCAAGCGTGAAGACCATCCCCGGCAACACCAGTCGGCCAGCCAACCGCTCAACCAACCGTACAATATCCACAATATAGCTCCGCGGGCGGGTGACGACAATCTCAGTCTTGCATTGCGGACATACCATCTTCGCGTTGCGGCCGTTGCGCTTTCGCGCCCGGGGGTTCTCGAGGTCTGCAAGCCAGTCGAGCAGGCAGGCTTCATGAGCCGTCAGTGCACAAGGACAGGGCGACCGCCATTCGGAATTGAGCGGAGTGTCCTCTGTTTCATCAGTGTAGCAAATCCAGCATTTCCTCGGCTCCTCGATGGCATTTTTCGACGGCGGGCCTGTGTTATCTCCATTTTGAACAACTGATTTGCTGTCAGACTTTATCCCCTCGTCGGTTGCTCTTTTGTTCAGGACCACCGTTTCGCCATCGTCTAATGATTCACTACTCGTCTGATCGTGGTTCTGACTAGGTTGTGATGCTAGGGTGGGGGGCGGAGCAGTATCGGAGGGTCGCGTTCGGCCGGAAGCCGAATAGCTTGGAAGTGAGGCCATGATGGCGAGAGAGGAAATTATATAGATATTTAGTAACTAGGACTGGTTAGAAGATGAGAAACAGGAAAGCATCCTGTGTTCGGGTGTTGCAAATAATGGGTTTGCCGATGCGCCGTTCAGGTATCCGCAAGAAAACGATGACGGAAGCCGGGGTCGGAGGCGGCAACCAAAAAATGAGGGGAAGGGAAAAAGTTTGGTCCAGTCTTCTTGTAGTGGTTGCGCTGGTCGCATCAACTAATTTATTACTAACCAAGTACAGGAGCAGGCAGTGCCAGACTCACGCGAATAGTGGACAGCAAGGAAGAAAGAGTAGTCAAGATCGAGGCAAACTTGAACAGTTGAACTTCCATGCTCATCGGATGCAAACAACGGCTTCTGGAAGACCCGCCATCACGTGAGCGCATATGATGGCGTGCGAGGTTAGTAGGCGCTTCATCGGCAAGATTTGTGGTCTTGAAGTGAGCAGAATAGCTTAAGTTTAGAGAGACTGGTCCCATTGATTAACTGCCTTTTGATTTCCAAGATGCAAACGTCGCAGCAAAAACTACATCATCAGATACCAACACTATATACAAGGCGGAACCGAGGCAACTTTGTCGGCGGCCAGAGCGCGTTTAGTATGCCGAATATGAGGGCTCCCCAGAATAGAGGGAGTGGACAACAATAATTCAATATGTGAATGTCACACCAGACCCACTCGGCCCAGCACATGGCAATGTCCATGCAATCCACCCTTGGGAACATCGCTTGGATTGTAGTCCACTAGGACACGGGTGGCATTTCGTCGGTGTACGACGGCCCCTGCTAGCGTTTTTGAAACCCGCCAGAAACGCCGCGGGATATTAACAGAAAATGAATCAGTCACTTTTCTTACTTATTAACCGGCTGAAAATCGTCAAGAGCGCTGCAGAAGTAGTTCGAATTTAAACACCGTTAGGATTCCTCTTCTTCATCAGGGCCTTTCTCTCCTTATCCTTGGCTATAAGACAATCAGTTAGCAGCGGAGCCAATCTGGCCTGTAGTAGTTAAAACATACCTTCGTCGAAAACGAGGAACTCGTGCAGACCGCTACCACCAGGAACCATAGGCAACACAGGAACCTTGCGGTCGGTGAACACCTCGAGCAAGGCAGGGCCGTCGCTCTCGATGAGCCACTTCAACTTGGCCTCTACCTCTGAAGGCGAGGTACACCGGTCGGCAGCAACGCCCATGGCCTCGGCAAGACGTACAAAGTCGGGGTTCTTTTGGTGGGTGTGGGAGTAACGGTCCTCGTAGAACAGGTTCTGCCATTGGGTCACCATGCCCTGCTCCTCGTTGTTCAGGAGCAGAACCTTGATACCGATGTTGAACTGAGCAGCGGTGGTAAGTTCGGTGAGGGTCATGTTGAAGGAGGCATCGCCGTCGATGTCGATAACGAGGCAGTCAGGGCGGGCAACCTTAGCTCCAATGGCAGCCGGAAGGCCGTAACCCATGGTGCCCAGGCCACCGGAGGTGATCATTGAGCGGGGACGGCGCCAGCGGAAGT
Organism: Aspergillus egyptiacus; assembly: GCA_025688805.1. NCBI lineage: Eukaryota > Fungi > Ascomycota > Eurotiomycetes > Eurotiales > Aspergillaceae > Aspergillus > Aspergillus egyptiacus. Next base: position 11,209 of record MU628487.1, on the reverse strand, counting down.
GCTGAGCGGCCCACATCTGGTGTTGGCCGACGCCGGTGGTGATGATAGTGCGGTCCTTGATGTCCGCGGTGAGGTCACTGAGCTTCTCGATGAGGGCCTGGGGCTTGATGGGGCCATCAGGCGACTGCTTTTCGTACAGGGAGAGGGGGAATCGAGATTTCCAGTCATTAATCTGGGCAAACCACTCGGGTCGCTCGGCCACGGGCTCAACGAGAGGGAGAAGGTGGGCGATGTTCTCAGCGCAGTCACCCTCGACGGCCTCGTTAGCCTGCACCACCTTGTTGATGTTCTTGGGCATGATCTCGAAGTGAACGATACCACCACGATTCTCCCCGGCGGCCAGCTTGGCCTGAGGAGCGAACTTGGCAATGCTACCAGTGACACGGTCATCGAAACGGGCGCCGATAGCAATGATCAGATCCGCTTCCTGCATTGCCAAGTTGGCATAGGCAGATCCGTGCATACCAAGCATGTGCAGACTCTTGGGGTCAAGCTCATCAAAACCACCGAGTCCCTGAAGGGTAGTGGTAACAGGAATGCAAGCCTTGTCGGACAACTCCTTCAGAAGCTTAGGGCCGTCTGGGTGAGCAAGAATACCCTGTCCGACGTAGAGGACGGGCTTCTTGGCGACGTTGACGAGGCGGGCCACGCGGTTGATAGTGCTCTTAAGCTGCCTCTCGCTCAGTTCTTTAGCAGCCATAGTCGCAGCGCTTGGGCGAGAAGGAAGAGTGCTGGTCATGGGGATAGGTTTGCGGAGAATGCCGGCGGTGATATCTTTGGGGAGATCAACAAGGACGGGACCTGGGCGGCCGCTGGTAGCGATTTCAAAGGCTTCCTGGATACGACGGGGCAGTTCGGCGACGGACTTGACCATGACATTCCACTTGGTGCAAGCTCTGGAGATACCAACCACATCGGCCTCTTGGAAGGAGTCGGTACCAATGGAGGTAGTGACGACCTGACCGCAGAAGACAACCATCGGGGTACCATCAGACATGGCATCCTGCATCGGTGTGATCACATTCGTGGCACCGGGACCAGAAGTGACGAGGACGACTCCGGGAAGTCCTGAAGCACGGGCATAGCCCTCCGCCATGTGGCCGGCACCCTGTTCATGACGGGGGAGAATGAAGTCAAAGTGCTTGGAGTTGTAGATTGCATCGAACACGGGAAGAATGGCACCTCCAGGGTAACCAACTATCAAGAGGCACGGTCAACAAATAAGTCTCGGCTACCGGCCGGACAAGAGGAAGGGAAAAAGAATGACTCACAGACGTGCTTCACACCCAGGCGCAGCATCATCTCGTGGAAAATTTCACCACCGCTGAGACCGACAAATCTATAAGAATTCGAGTCAGCTCAGTCCCAATAGATCCTAACAAACGCATTGTTGCGGCATACGAGTCATCAAGCTCCGGGAGCTGTCGATTTTGAAGAGGCGATACTTCATTGCGGGAAGGTTCTTGGTTGAAGGAAGGGCTGGGTCTAGGTCTAGTAGTACTGAGGATCAAGATGTCAGCAACCGGAATACAATTCTCACGCTAGAAGAGACGTCAATTTGCAGAAGAGATGGCACACTCACGATGTAGCTGTTGCTGTGCTCTGGTCGCGTTTCTGAGTTGGGAGGCGGTGGGGCGACAAGATCGTTGAAGATGTAGTGAAAGATCTTCGACCAGAGGCGATGTAACGCTGGTACTGCAGAGTGCGCAGGGCACTTTTTGATGGTCTTAAAGGCATGATTGTCGCTAAATGACTGCCAGGCCAAAAAGAGAGGGAAACGCTCAAATTGAAGAAAATTGAGTTGTAGAAATTCCGGGGAGAAAGGAACCAAGGCCGAGAGAAGCACTAAACTTATGAATGGGCTGGATCCATTAATTGAAGACTCACTCGAGGAACCAAAGGGCCCGAGTCCGGGGCCGAGCGGGCCTTTGTGCGTCCGATGATTGGCTTTTGCCTCGCCACCCTCCGATCATCGGCTACAGTAGAGGCCTCAATATCAAGGCAGCCAACGTTCTCCCATGAATTGCTTACTACTGCACACTGCGCACTGCATTATTGGATACCTAGGTTCTTCACATGGCAGATATACATCATACACCAAGCCTGCCTCCTACCATCTTCTATGCATTTAGTGCGGGGTAAGTATTCTCAGCATGGCAAGCATATAGGGTTAGCTCCCATTAAATTAGTTATTAAGTGTACGCAAGTATCCTGATGTTCAACCACATCAATACTAGGTTAGCATCAACAGCTACCGGATAAAATACCTACCTGCTATGACTTTAACCAAAGGATTGCTGGTGGGATTATTTCTGCCTTTAAATGGCTACAGAAATGGAAGTTATTCAAGGACGACAGCTGTAGGATAAATCTGCCTACTATAGCATTAGAGGTGTAAATATCCATGCATACCACCTCATCAAATACTGAGGTGTATAGAGTCGTTGCTGCTACTCGTCTAACTACTAGGTATTTCTTTCTTGCTTGTTGGAGTACTAGTAAGGTAATGCATGGAGTGGGGCTAGAGACGCAGCTGTACAAGAAAGTCAATGTACCTACTATCAAAATCGAAATACAGGATTATGGTTTCATAATCTACTTTAGTTTATGCTGATGGTATTCTGGATGAAGCAAGAATCCCCACTATCCATTTCTGTTTCAACAAAACTCTACTTGGATATCTACCTAAGTAGGGCAACGTAAGAGATTGAAGGCCTAACAGTAGACCTATCAAACAAGCAGACACTGCTACGTCGTAACAGCAATCAGCATATTATAAGATGGTCTTAATGCACCTAATGGAAAGGCCCTAGCTCTCGGTCTTACAGATATTGTAATGCACATAGCGGATCATCATGACAGTGCTCAGACCTAGCAGAAACTACCTACTAAATCTTTAGTCACTCTGTCCTCTTTAACTGGAAACCTCCCGCCGGCCTGCAGAAAGGGAAGCTTAGATGCCCTTAATTCCTTGACCTGGATAATGCGCATTAACCACACAAGCTGTTTCTTGCAGGACAGCTGCAACCTAATAGCTGTAAAACATGTTCTTTAACAAACACTACAGGTTGCTAAGAATTTACTTGGATTGCCTGCTTCATGGATCTCCTGGAAGGTACAGACTATCTTCAAGCCGAAGCTGATAAAAGTGATATATTTGACCATCAGCCAGAGTGCTACCAAGTGTTCCGGCTCTCTCTCTTGCATTTTCGAGTTCTGTCTACATTATGAAAAGGATACCGAAGAGATATCACTTTGGGTTTGAACGGAACGATGCAGTGGGAACGAAAGGTGAATTGATCTGGGGCACAACAGGGTTGACAATGGAACCACCGGCATTTATCTCAGCAATTGGGGCGAATATCAAGCATTTCGAAATGAAGTAAAACAGGAGAAATCTTGCTAAGGGGTGCATACAATCCCATGTTGATGTAGATCCAGGTTGGTGAGCAGCATCTGAATATACGTGAGTAATTTCTTCTATAATAAAGAGGATTGTTGTCTAACATGGGAACTGTTGCGCAGCATTAATTGAAAGCTACACTGCATTGTTTAAAGGTTACCTGCCTAGGGGTAACGATACATAAGCCCTGGGAGTGGTGCCACAGTTGCTCTATAACAGTACCAAGCACGGTTGGCAGAAAGCTAAAAGTGAGTCCATGGCAGAATCAGCTGAAAAGCCATTTTTATTGCAGAGAATATTATGCGACCAAGAGCAGCTGGGAGGACCGATAATAATAATAAAAATATCTGGAAAGTCCTCCTGGAAGCTTCAGCTATGCTGAAGAAATATAGCAGAATACCGCGGAGGTATGTCGAGCCCTAACGCTACCTATATCAGCGATCTCCATATCCTCCAAGTTAGAATCCATCCAGGATACTTTTTAAGAGAGTCTTGGATTGGGCAGGTCTACACAAATTGGATGAATAATAAGGCACTGTAACCATGGAAGATACCTTGGAAGACAGGGCAATCACACCCCCACCATAGATACTAGCCAGGATATGTCGTTTGCGGAATTGGCCGGTATGGTCCAAGTTAAACCTAGAACAGTCCAGGATCATGACACCTCTTGATACAAACAGATTCAAAAACTGAATTCAGCCCAGCAACCTTCAGGAGGACGTGAGATAAGGTACTGTAGCAGTAGTAGGTATCTAGGTGGGCTCATAAGCTGATGCGGCATCCCCGCAATTGTCAGGAGAAATTTCTAATCTTAATCTAAACTGCGGGAAAAATAAATTTGCCCTGGAAGATGGAGCCCCTCTGAGATCACGGGCACTTTGTCTCTTCATTTTTTTATTATTATATCTTCTCTCTATTGTATTACACTGGGGGGTACCTGTCATTTGCTTTCCTGCCCATATTGAGTGCGTCACTGCATACCTACTCCAACATTAAGACTGTTTGCCCAGATTATTCCCGTCTTCCTAAGAGAATCAATACCCCGCCATGGCAACCCCGCAGGAGCTTGTTCCCCAAACCGAATCCATCGCTGAGGTCTACGCGACTGACGATGCTTCTGCCACCACTGCCTCCCCTGAGCATGTGAACCGCTTCAACGGTCTCGTCTCCCAATTCCACAAATTATACAACCATCGCCCCAACTTCGTCGCCCGCAGCCCCGGTCGCGTGAACATCATCGGAGAGCACATCGACTACAATCTCTACGACGTCCTTCCCACCGCAGTGAGTGTCGACGTGATCATCGCCGTTAAGGTCGGCCCCTCAGAGGGCTCGGAATCCACCGTCAAGATCTCAAACGTCCAACCGGACAAGTTCCCGACCCGGGAGTTTACCGTGCCCAGGGACTCGGACGTGGAAATCGACCCCAAGAAGCATGACTGGGTGAACTACTTCAAGGCTGGCCTGTTGGGCGCACTGAAGGTTCTGCGCAAGAATGGCCCCTTTACCCCCGCCAGTATGGAGATCCTAGTGGACGGGAACGTGCCCCCAGGTGGTGGCATTTCGAGCAGCGCAGCCTTTGTATGCGCCAGCGCGCTCGCTGTCATGAAGGCCAACAACCACAATGTTTCCAAACAGGACCTACTCGATCTGGCCGTGGTCTCTGAGCGTGCCGTCGGTGTCTACTCTGGAGGGTGAGTGCTCCTCTCCTTCCATCACTTAAAGCCAAATATCTAACACCGTATAGTATGGACCAAGCAGCCTCCATCTTCTCCCGCCGCGGATACCTCCTCTACACACAATTCTTCCCCAACTTCGAAGTCCAACACGTCCCCATCCCCAAAGCCTCTGAGGAGATCACCTTCCTCATGGCCCAAAGCTTCGTCACCTCCAACAAAGCGGAGACGGCCCCGCGTCACTACAACCTCCGCGTCGCCGAATGCACCCTTGCCTCCCTCGTCCTCGCAAAGGCCTACTCTCTCACCCCACTTCCGCGGGATAACAGCTCCCTCGGTTACAGCCTGCGCACCTTCCACAACGAGCTCATGCGCAAAGAAGGCCGCCTCGGCGACCCGCTCGAATACCAGATCGACTCCAGCATCCAAGCCACCCTCGACACCCTCACCCAGGAAGAAGGCTACACGCGCGAGGAAATCGCCTCCCGCCTCGGCATCTCCGTCCCCGAGCTCGAGAAAACCTACCTCTCCTCCTTCCCCGTCCAGGCCGAGCGCTTCCTCCTCCGCCAGCGTGCCCTGCACTGCTTCAAGGAGGCCCGCCGCGTGCTGGACTTCAAGGCCTGTCTGGCCAATGCCTCCGTCCTGGACGACAAGCGCATCAGATATCTCGGCCAGCTACTCAATGAGTCGCAGGATTCCTGCCGCGATGTCTACGAGTGCTCCGCGCCGGAGGTTGACGAGATCTGTGCTATTGCACGTAAGGCCGGCACGTGGGGGAGTCGGTTGACTGGTGCTGGGTGGGGAGGATGCACGGTGCATATGCTCCCGCAGTCGAAGGTCGAGGCTGTAACGCAGGCGTTGAAGGAGGGGTACTATCTTAAGCATTTCCCGGACATTAGCGAGGAGAAGTTGAAGGAGGCAATGGTTATCAGTAAGCCGTCGAATGGGTCTTTTATGTACGTTCCCCTTCCAGTCCCGGCCCTTCCTTATCCGCGTATTGTCTTCTTTTCCCCCTACGAAATGAGAGCAAGTGCTAATGGTCTATAGGATTACGGGAGCGGCCATTTCGCAGGTTGAGGTTTGAAGGTATTAATAAAAAAACGGGCACTTGACAGGTTGGATGGGGTGGACATCTTATTTTGTTTTGCTATTATAGTCTGCATTAATATGATGTTCCAACTTCCTCCATCTCTTCTGATCTATTTAGCAGATCGAGACGGGTATATGTACTTCTGTCTGCACAGATAGCTTGTGCCCTGGAATGCACTTAGGCCGTTGCGGATTGCAGCAGACCCGCAGATCCTCGAACTTGACATCCTAACGGTATAGAACAGCATTGACACGGTGCCAGGATCAAGGAACTACCCAGGTATAGCCCGCTGAGTCCAATTCCAGCTCAGACGAAGTCGTGTAGGACCCTGTCCCCTTCGTAGCTGACGCTCGTGTAAGATGGCGCGGTATTCTATTTCATTCGCATGGATTCCCAGAAAGCCCAAAAATAAAAGAAGTTTATCTGCTAGTATCTATGACTTCTTCTTCGCAGCCGCCTTGCCGAAAAAGTCACTCATCTTCTTCATCCCCGCCGTATTAACCTTCTTCAACTCCCGGACGCCCCTCGACTCAGCCGCCTTCTTCTTCTTCTCCTCTTCCTCCTTCCGCCGCTTCTTCTCTGCCCGGGACTCCGCCGCCTCCTCGTCGTCTGCGTTGCGCTTGCGACTGAAGTCGCCGAGCGAGCGGGAGGCGAGGGCCTCGGCGCGCAGGTCTGAAAGATGCTTCAGGTGAACGTGGAGTGGTTTGAAGTCGATGGGGCTTTCTGGGGCGGAGAGTTGCGAGTCGAGTTTCGTGACGAGCGTTGGGGAGAGGTAGGAGGATTTTAGGAATGAGAGGGCGGTGGAGAGGCGTTGGAGGCGGATGATGGGTTCGGGGCAGGTTTGTTGTTCGGGGAGGTCTTCGGTTGCGGGTGTTTGTGGGGACTCGGAGAGGGGCGTGGCTGTTGAGGAAGAGGAGGTTGCGCTGGTAGATGGGGTTGTCGCTGTTGTCGTTGGTGTGGATTGCGATTCCGCGTCTGTTTTGGAGTCTTGGGGTTCAGTGTCTTTGGCGTCTTCTTTCTGTGAGTCTGAGGGCGTGCTGCTCGTGGTGATGTCTGTTCGCTTGACGGATACTAGAGGCGCAGCTAGGGCTTGCTTGACGAATCGTTCCTCCAGACTCGCCGGGAGACCCTTTACGATCATGCGCTCAGCTTTTGCTAGCAGTTCCTGTAGGAGCTTTGTCTCGCTCACGCGGAACATCTTCTCGTCGCCTGTGTCGACTGAGTCGCATATGGCGTCGACCCGACGCAACAGGGTCTCCCTGAAGGCTTCATTGTACAAAATGCCTCGTAGATGTTTAGGTAACTCGTCGTGAGAGTCAATGATATCGTCAAACGGCTGGAAAAGTCTCTTCCCTTCATTTGAGGAAGGGGAAGAATAGAGCAAGGGGATCACGAAGAATATGATATCAATTGGTGTCGCGATAACCAGTTCAGCCGTTCTGGAGATTGTCCCTGTCGACTTCTTGCCCTCACCCTCGCCTTTGCGCGACGTATAGAGGATACTCCGTGGAGATTGAGCCGCAGATGCGACAACTGTGAATTCGTAGACGCCGAGTTTCGGGCAAAAGAAGTAGCGCGTGGGTTCTCCTGTTCGCGGATTGGGCAGGGTAACAAATCTAGCATCAGGACTGGCGGAAGAGGGCAGGATGAATGTCTTGCTGGGCTTCATGTCGGCTTTCTGGGCTCGAGATTGTGAGGGCTTGTCGGAGGAGACTGGTTGCTCCGAGGGAGCGGCGGATCGAGTGCGCATTGTGAGTTAAATTAAATCTATGGGACCCTTCAGTAAAGCCCGTAATATCCTATCAAGGAGTAAGAGGGAGTATCAGAATTGGCTATTACCCAGGGATGCAGGTGTGGTACCTTGGGTACATCAAGGATCTCGACGCGTCTGGGCCGCTCGTTTCAGAGAGACGCGTGTTGACAAATTTGGAAAGATTGTTGCCAAGCTTTCGTCCACCATCGCCATCAAATCAACTTTGATCCATCGCTGGAGCTTTCTTTCAGACGAAGACAGAGGCATTGTGTATTTGTTCAAAATCTCCCGCCTGCAGGATCGAAACGATACCTGGACCTTGTTGAAGCAGCCGTCACTCCTTTGATTCACGCGACTTCCCCGCAGCCTCCCAAATCGGATATGGCAAAGGCGCCATCCAAACGCCGAATAAGAGAACCAGTATACTCTGTACAGTAACATATCGGTACCTGTACCGACTACCCCTTTCCAATATCCACTCGTTTAACAAGTCGGGGCGGGTTAAGGCCCATCAGTGAGTGTTTTGAATCCTCAACCCCGGGTCGATTTACTTTTACACTAACAAGGGATTCTCGCAGTGGTCGAGACCTCATGGCCGCCCAAATCCCCGCGGGATGCCCTTCTAAGTTCTCCCAGCGGACGACGGAAATATGAGGATATGCAGCGTCGTCAGAAAATTCTTGCATCACCCTTGAGGTGTTCAGCTGCCACCCCGAATTCCAGCACGAAAGCGACGCAACTGTTGAGCGACGGTCTGGAGGAAGGGGACACTATCGATGACGAGGACGAGGATGAGGAAACGCTGAAACTGAAGCTGGCTGCCATCGAAGCACGGCTCAAGCTGAAGCAACTTCAGAAGAACCGCGGCAAAGCAGACACTCCAAGCCATGAAAGACATGGGGATATTGGTGCACTGTCCCGACCAACTTCAGCGGTTAGCTCCTCGTCCCGTACTCAAGACCAGCGGAGGAATACGGTCAGGGAGGTGGCGCATTCCGCTGAAGTCCAGGTTCCGTTGTCGCCTACGCGACGTCTTGCATCGCGGATCGAGCCTACGTCGCCAGGGAGGTATCGGCTGGGTATTGATAAAGGTCTCAAGGGGAGTGACGTGTCTTTGAGACGTCCGCCCACCTTGAAACCGGACAGTGCGCGGCCTACGAGCAGACTCGGAAGTCGAGATGGTACAGCATCCCATTCTGGATCTAGTTTTGTAACACATTCTTTCGATGAAAGTCGGCCGAAAAGTTTCAGTGAACGAATGACTGGAGGCAGACTCGATAATCGAGATGGTTATTCCGGAAACAATTTCCTGACTCGTTCGTTCGAGGAGCGGCGACCCAAAAGTTTCAGTGAACGAATGGCCGAAGGCCGTGCGGCTGAGAAGTCACGGAGAGAGCGAGAGTATCGAGTTGAGAGGATAAACGCAAACCGAAGCACTTCGTTTCAGTATGACAAGGCTGAGATGGAAGCGTTCAAGGCAGCCGCTGCCGAGAGAAGGCCCGAGTCGCCCTCGAAGCTGCATACCAGGAGCGGTCGAACCGACAGCTTCAGCAGGGACGATGTCTTGAGGTCTGTCAATAATCTCAAGCCTTCATTGAAGAGGAGTCAAACGACCCCTAATGTGCGGAGAGACGAGGGGGACGACTCAAGACCCTTTCTACACCGGCGTAGCCAGAAGTCCGAATCGGAATCCTTCCCTTCCCAGCCTACGAGATCGCGACAGAACAGCTTCGTTGACGAAGCTTCTAACGAAGCCGAGCGAGCGCTTGAAAAAGCGCCCGACCCCTCAAAGTTCGAGCCATTTTCCTCCCTACACCTCTCCAACCGCATCTTGCCTCATTCGTTCCTGAACAGAACACTTGAGGACAAGAGGGTCCTTCGAATACCGGACCTACTTCGGATGATCAAGGGCCCGCCTTTTGAACTGCCGGAAGAGGTCGATGGAGACTACGTCGTCTTCGGCATAGTAGCCTCCAAGTCAGACACCAAGCAAGTCAAGGAGTCTAAAAACGTCACTGCAAAGGAGGTAGACCCCTTCGATGATGGGATGAACAACAGGAACCAATACATGGTCATTACTCTCACCGACTTGAAGTGGACTATCGATCTCTTCCTGTTCGATACTGCCTTTCCCCGATATTACCGGCTCTCAGAAGGAACTCTGATTGCCATCCTGAATCCGACCATCCTCCCTCCACCCAAGCACAAGATAGACACCAACCAGTTCAGCCTCTCCATCTCTTCGTCTGATGACAAGGTTCTTGAGATCGGGTCCGCAAGAGACATTGGTTTCTGTAAAGCTGTCAGAAAGGACGGCAAAACGTGCCAATCGTGGGTAGATGGCCGAAAGACCGAGTTCTGCGATTTCCATGTCGACCTCCAACTGCGCCGTACCCAAGCAGGTCGCATGGGGGTAAACGGAGGGACCGGCATGTTCGGGCCTGGGGGCCGCTCAGGCTCACGCACTGGCTTCTTCGGCGGGGATAAGAGAGCTACACACAAGGGAGGAACAGGACTACTAAGGGCGGATGGCGCGCAATACGACTACGGAACCCAGTCCCACTACTATGTGGCACCGAGCTTCAAGTCCAGGAACACAGCAGGCTCCTCTTTCCTCCATCTGCACGCCGGCCAGTCGGCCGCTAGCCTCATCGACGCCGACACCGACGACCCCTTCATTGCGGCCGGCAAGATGGGCCGCGGCATGGAAAACAAGGAAGAGCGCTTCCGCCGCCGTCTCGTCGAGCAGCAGCGCGAACGAGAAATCACACAGAAATTGAGCTCGTCGCGCGCTGGCGGAATCGCCGCAGAGTACTTCCGAGCCCAGAACAACGAGAACCACCTCCCGTCCACGAACGCCACTGCTCGCTCCTCGATAGCGCAACAGCGCAACAAGTCAGCCCCCAGCGACCCGAAGACCCAGCCCCCCACTGCCTCATCCGGCAATACCCAGTCGCTCGCAATGAGCTTCAAGAGAGCGGATGCGGTAAGACTCAGTCCCAAAAAGCGCGCCCATGACGGCGACAGACCGCACGCAGGTGGCGTGAAGAAAACGCGCTTCATCACTTCAAACGGCATAAAAGAAGCCGGGAGAGACAGCCTGGGGGGCCCTGACGCGGCCAGGACAGACGAATACGAAGATGAGGACGACGAATTGGAGATTGTCTGATTTTGGCGACTCTCTCCTGTGCACTACACTACGCTACGTTTATCCCCCAGAGCAGAAAGCGATTACAGAACCTTTATTCTAACAATACCTCACCGTCTGAATTTGGTCCGGGGAA